>RJWH01003444.1:0-115634 GCA_004363575.1 Solenodon paradoxus
TCAGCTCTCCAGAGGCATCCACTTTTCACTGAATTTTTATTTAGAATAATGTGAGTTTTAGACAACTATTTCCTTTCATCTTCCCATTTTCATTTATAATGTAATCTGAACTTTTACAGATAATCTCTTCATATTATTACAAAGCTCAATTATTACCATTTGGACAAAATTTGTCCAAGACAATGGGAATTGGAGCTCTCGGGGATTTTTTCATTTGCAATAATCTTCATTTTCAGACTGAGGATGGGTGGCAGGATTCAAGTGGAGAAGCAATAGAGTGAGTAAGGGAGAGACTTGTAGCAACTGAGGTTACAGAAGGAGGTGAGGTTAGGTTACTTGGGGCTGTGAATGTCATTGGAATGACTTCACTTGTATTCTGAGATAGGACTCTGCTGGAAGGATTTGAACAGAGGATTCAATATGTGAGGAACTCTGAAGTTAATTTGACCTTCTTAAAATTGAGGGAAGAAATTTTTTTCCATAACGTGGACCTGACCACCAATAGTCCCACCTACATAACATTTCTTTTCATAACTTTAGCTTCCATAGGGGGAATGTAGTAGGCTTGATCTGCTGTCCAAGTAGATAATACTGATAAGACAGGACCACAGTCTGTGTATCACAAGCTGAATTCAGTCAGCAGGAATGTGTCTGTATGAGGTGTAAGAAAGTGAATTGATGATGTATTTCAAAGTATATGTATTGTTTTATGTTTTAATATAATTTAATAACTAGGTGATATGTACACATTATTAGGTATTTGTGAGAAAATGTCAACAGGAACTAATTGATACCCTGAAAAAACTGTCTATGTCAGAAGCTCCTCTGGAGTTTACAGAATGTTGCTATTATAAGTTGAAAGATTAAGCACAAGAATTAAAGAAGGAATTAAGTCATTTCCGAAGTCCCGTATGTATGAAATGTAATATGTCAGCAGTTCATTTTTAACTGGATAAAAATAGTAAGCTTTTTAGTATAATAATTTTTGTAGACAGTTTTCATTTGCATTTTCATTACACTTGTAGTTATTTTTTCTAAGTTTTTATTTCCTGAAACTTCTTCTGCCTTTTGTTTTATACATTAATTTCTTAAACTACATCCATGAAGAAATTTGAGTATTATGTATCATTTTCACAGTTCTTTTTCTAGTAAATACGATCTTTTCATGATTTCTCTATGACCATGATGAGGCAAACAAGCTATAACCCGAAACTAATGTATGAGGCAGTGTTCCAGAACATAGCCTTTTTTCCCCTCATTTATATTCTTGGGAATGAATATAGTATCTCTGTGCACAGATTATCTAGTCCCACCTGCATATCATATCTTTTCAAGATTTTCATAGGATGTAAAACAACATCCATCAGGGGGAACAGAGTAGATTTGATCTGTTGTTCATTCTGTGGAAAAATATAGAATCTCATGCATTTCATGATTTTTACAAAATGTAAAATGTTTATGATACAAATCAATTGAAAATAGACATTTATTCATATTCCTTATGTTTGGATATATTTTAAAGCATGTATATATTCAGTTCATTAATAGTAGTTATACCAGAAACAGAAAATTATGTATTACCTCAATACTGGCATTAAAAACAACTTTATTTGAATACAAATTATGACATGCCCTGGTATCCTTCTAGATAAGGTCGGGATGTAGTCCACATATATCCCAGGAATGCAGGTTAAATACCAGGGTCTGCCAGGAACAACCAGCTAAAAATAGCTAACGAAATAAATGTTTCTCCCCGCTCACTCTGATACTTGTCTGCCTTTTCACCCACATTTATGTCTGTACATTTCTGTTAAAAAAGATAAAGAGAAATATAAATTACACACCATATAATTCATTTAAAATGCATAGTTCAGTATTAGTATATTCATAGAGTAGTGCAACTATAACTGCAATTTTAGGACATTTTCTTCACACCCAAAAGAAACTCTTCATCTCTAAGCAGTGACCCAAAGCCAATCATCTCCCCCACTTCCAGACAACTACAGATCCTTTCTTTGTAGATTTCCCTATTCTTATATTTCATACAATTTAATCACATAAAGTATGAACTTCTTCACTTTCTCTTTTCACTGAATATAGTGTTTTCAGGGTTCATCACTGTGAAAGCACATATCAGTGTTGATTTGCTATAATTTTCAAATAATACTCCACTGTGTGACTTATTCATTTATCAGTGGATGGACCTTTGAGTTGCATCTACATTTTGCCTGCTAATAATACTGCTGTCAGCATTCATTTACACATATGTGCATATATGTTTTTATTTTCCTGCAAATGGATTTTATCAGGTTGATTTTCTTTCTAGCTTTTCCTCATGTTATTCTGCCTCTTCAGATTCTATTCTTGTTGCCTAATTCTGGATTTTTTTCAGTCCTGGCTCACACAGTCAGTCAATAAAGCATTCTCTGACTATCTTTTCATTGATATTACTCACTTTACACTTAACAAGTCTGTGCTGAACAGTTTAGCCCTGCATTTTACATTGGTTTAATTTTTATGAGATAATTCTGTCATTTTAAGTGTCAATTTGCCTATGGTGGAAACACATTTGATAAGTAGGCACTTACCCAAATATCAATTGAAAAATTTAAGCTTGACTGGTGTTGGGATTAAATTAACTATGATAACAATAATTTCTTCTTGGGTACATTATATAATAAATCTTTTCCTAGTCATATTTTAAGCAACTGAGTATAAAATTGAAAATACTTAATTAAGGAGAGTGTTTTAATCAAATACACATGATTATCTTACCAAGAAAACAAAATATAATTTTTCCTTTTTGGATATGTCCATCAAAATGGATTTATATATGGATTTATAAGAATTTTCCACTTATAATGCTGTGAGAAAAATCTTCTGGTGTCATATAACCACAATCTACTCACTAGAGTCCTTGATAAAGCAGCCCAACATAATCAGTTGTGAGAGTGATTTTATTGGGGAAATTTGATTTATCAGTGAGGTCTAATATTTCTTTTCAATGAATTAACACTGCCCTGGTGCCGTGTATACTACATACTACTCATACATGCTCAGTTTGTATTGTATTTTGGATACACAGAAAGAAGATAAGGTATAAGTTATTAAAGGTGAAAAATTATACTATTGACTAGAAGAATTGTCAATTTTTGTATTACTGGGGTTAAATTTTGGCCTCTATGGATTACATTAAATGTGCATATTGCTTTGGGTAAGATGGCAATTTAAAGAATTTCATCCTTTCCAATCATAAACACAGAATTAATTTATATCTGTCTTTTTCCATTTCTTTGAAATGTCTTTATAAACTTCATTACACAAGTCTTTCAATTCCTTTTTTGTATATTCCAAAGTATTTAACTGTTTCATTTGTATTGTAAATTGAATAGTTTTCTGAATTCGTTTTTCTGTTGTATTGTTTTCGTATAAAATGCCTCAGTTGTATATTAACTTTGTAGCCTCCCACTTTCTGGACTCATTAATTCTAGTAATTTTTGGTGGTGCTTGAGAATTTCTATGTATATTATTTAGTCTGCAAATGATAGTTTTACTTTCTCTTTTTCAATTTGGGTCCCTTATTTCTTTGACTTGCCTAATTTCTCTGGTTAAGATATTACAATGTTAAATGGGTGTGGTGAGAATGGACAGCCTTGTCTCCTGTCTTATCTGAGAGGACACACTTTCAGTTTTTCACTATTGAGTATGATGTTGCTTCGAGTTTATTGTAGATAGCTTTTATTACATTAAGGAATTCCTGCCATCCCAGTTATATGTAGAGATTTTATCCTACATGTGTGCTGAATCTTGTCATATACATTCTCTGCAAATATTGATATGATCATGTGCTGTTTTTCATTGTTTTTTTTTTGTGTGTGGTGTATTACATTATTATTTGTGCATGTGCTGAACCATCCTTACATCCCTGGGATAAATTCCACTTGGTCATGATGAATGATCCTTTTGCTATATTTAATTTCATTCTTTAATTTTTCTTGAGTATATTAACATCTGTGTTCATCAGAGATATTGGTCAATAACTGTCTTTCTTTGGGATGTCCTTGTTAGTTTTAGTTATCAGTGTAACATTACCTTCCTCTTCTACACTTTTTGGAAGTGTTGAAAAATGGATAATTCCTCTCTAAAGGTTTTGTAAAACTCACCAATACAGCCATCTTGTCCTGGAATTTTATTTTCGGGGAGACTTTTGATTACTTCTTCCATTTCTTTGCTTGTGATGAGTATGCATATGTCTTCCATCACATTCTATTTCAGTTTTTGTGGAGTGTATGTTTCTAAAAATCAGTCCATTTTCTCTAGGTTGTCCAGTTTAGTGACTTAGTGCTACTCATAGCAGTGCCATTTTCTTAATTTAAGGAATAATGGTGAGTAGGCAGATAGGCAGACAGGCAGAAGGAGAAGGAAGAAGCATTTATTTATTTTATTAAACTGTTTTCATTTTGATTCCTCCATGACTCCAAGGTGTGAACCTGATTCCTTGTAACATAGTTGGACTGAGCCAGATATGGATATAGACTGAACCTATAAATCACAAAGGTGTGCCCATAGTAGATGATTATGGTAACTAATATTATTGTGATATCTGTTGTAACATTTACTCTTTCAATTTTGATTCATGTTATTGAAATTATAATCTTTTTGAGTAAACCTAATGAAAGGTCTATCAATTTTATTTTTTAAAGAATCAGCCCTTAATTTTCTTGAACTTGTGGATTGTATTTTTGATTTAATATCGTCTATTTCTGATTGAGTTATCTTTACTACCTTCCAATACCTATTGGCTTCAGTTGTTCTTCTTTTCCTCCTTGTTTTAGGGATAGGGTTAGATTATAAATTTTCTTGTTTTAGGTATGCCTGGATTGCTATAATCTACCCTTCATTACTAATTTTTCTCCAGTTCAGTTAGCCTGCATCTTCATTCTCATTTGTCTGCAAATACTTTTTAATTTATCCTTTGATTTCCTATTTACCCAAAAGTCATTCTGAAGCCTGTTGTTTAGCCTCCACAGTTTAGAATTGTTCCAGATATTTTGATGGCTAACTTCTATTTTTATGCCATTCTCATCAGAGAAGATAATTGGGATGATTTCAATTTTTGTAAATTTGTTAAAAATGACATGTTTTCCAAAATATGGATGGTGCTTGACAATTTCTATGACATTTAAAAATGTCAATTATGTTCTTCGGAGATAAATGGTTCAGTGAATACCTAATATAAGTATAGCTACATTTTTATGTTGTCATTTGACTGGACGATTGTTTTCCAATTTTTCATGTTGACTCTATGTCTATCATTATAACTTAGAGGAGTTTCATATATGCAGTAGAATGTTGGGGTATTTTAAAAATTCATTTGTTGACTTTGGATTGGTGAATTCAGTCTATTAACATTTAGGGTAATTATTGCTGTATAAATATTTATATTTTTTGCTTATTTTTTCTGAGCATTTGTGCAGACTGTTAGTATGTATTTATTCTCCACTTATTCCTTGAATTGGAGCTTTAAATTGTTTTATGCTTTCTTATGATTCCTTTGTTCTTTGACAGTTTTTGTGATTTTATGTTCTGGGGTTATCTGTTTTTTACATGAGGCTTCTGCTGTTATAATCCTGTTTAACTTGAAGCAAATTTGTTTTAAGCTCTCAAAGAGTCCCTACCTTTCGTCTCCTCATCCCCTATTTATCTGTCTCATCTCTTGCTACATTTCAGTGGGATTTCTTTGATTGTCTTAGAGCTTTCAGTGTTTCTTGTTAGGATGATATATCGGTGATTAATTCTTTTAACTTTGTCTATAATGATCATTAACATTTCTTTAATTTTGTGTTTTATTCTCGCAGGGTAGAATATGCATAATCGGAAATGGTTTTCTTTCAGCACTGTGAACATAACTCACCATTCTCTCTTGGTTTATAAAATGGTATCTGAACACCCAAAGACATTCATATGGGGTTTGTTTTGTATTTTATTCATTTTTCTCTAGCAGATTTTGAGATTTAGTCTATTCGTACATTTGTCATTTTAATATCACTTTTTGGGTGTAGGTATGTTTGGGTTTATTTTGTTTGAATCTCCTGGATATGGAAGTCTATTTCCTTACTCATGCTAGAGACTTTCTCATCTTGCTTGAAGACTTCTGCCCCCTTTATCTCTCTCTTCTCCTTTGGAGACCCGGAGATGCAATTGTTCCTCCTGATATTATCCCTTAGGTTTTGTATGTTACCATCATTTCTTTTATTTTTTCTCTATGCTGATCTGCTTAGGTGCATTTTAATGCCCTATCTTTTAGTTTGCTCATGGAGGTTTCTTGGAGGGTTCTTCCAGCCTAATTTTCAGGCACTTTGTTGTGTTCTTTTACTCTGCTATTGAGTTATTTAGCTCCATGCGTTATGTTAGGAAATGCTACATATTCCCTTTCTGTTTTAGTTTCCTTATTGTTCCTCTATTGTTTTCTTGATTTTATGAGTATCATTAAAACTCCTGCTTTAAAGTCTTCCTAAAGTATTTAATGACATCTTTTGCTTTGAGATTTTCCACTAAGGTTTTGTAAGTTTGCAGAGTATAGGCTTGAATTTTATTGCCTGGGATGCTGGGGTTCCTTTAGTTGTGTGTTCTCAGCATTTCTCAGAATAGTTGAAGCCCTAGAGTCAACCCTATATTGTGGCATGTGACTCTACTCATGGGGTTGAATTGGGGGCAGGGAATGGGGATATTTGCCTTAAAATCACAGTCATGAAGAACAAGGCCAAAGGAGAAACACCCAAGAGTTGCGTTATCAGCCAAAGCAGGTGATGGTCCATCATAGGCCACAGGAGAGAGTTAATGAGGGTGGGGAACTATTTGAAGGAAAGCACAAACCCTTTGAAATTTCTCAGTCCCCTAGAGGAAAAATATTCCGAGCAAGGGGACTGCAATGAAGACTTGAGACCTGGGGTTGGAAGCTCTTGGGAGTACCAAGCCAATAGTAAAGGAATTTTTCTGTTGTCTCAGTCAGGTGGAGATGAGTGTTTCAAAGGAGCCCTTTCAATAATCTTACTTGACAGGCTACAGAATGAAATAATCCCCAAGGGGTTCTATTCAATTGTACTGCATATCTGGTTGGGTGTTTCCAGCAACATGCAAGAATGATGCTGTGAGCACACTTAACACTAGCGGGTTGTTGGTGATAAATGCAAGAATTTTTTTTCCATAGATGTCAATGTGCAATGTCAGCCTCCAGTATTTTACTCAGAGGAAGCTACATCTCACTTAGCAAACAATACCTGTTTCTATTAAATGCCACCATTGTTGGTTCAATGATACAATCCAGTTCCTAGTTGTGGGTGCAAGTGAAAGAAGCATTTCCTTCACCTCTGGGAGAGTGTCTGTATCACCAGTCTCTAAGGCACTCAGGGTCTTGGAACAGGGTGGAATGATACCAAAAGAAGTTGGCTTGTCCTACCATTTGTGAAGTGGTACATGCTTTCTTTTTGTGGTGATGCTGACTTCCCACTCTTTTCCAAAGGTCTTAGTATCTAAATGGGTGCAGTTTTATTGTGCTATGTGGAGCAGGGAGCGTGAGAACTTACTTAACAGTCTGCCATCATGGAACGTGATGCCCCAACAATGTTTTAGGTATAAGAACAGGTGATACCAGATCTGTACTATGCTAGTAATAGTTAAAAGTATTTTTTTTCTTTTTCAGTTAGAAGAAGCAAATGATCAACATAGGGAAGCTATAAGAAATACTGAAAAGATAGAAGATCACATGCAAAGGTACATTTTAAGTCAGCACAGAATGTAACTTGAGTAGTTAGAAGATAAACAGTATAGTATGACTTTTATATCAGCTATGATATAATCAGTCTTTTAAATTCAGTAAATATTTCAACTTTGACCTCTTTTAAAGTACATAATCTTGGCACATTATTTCTAAATTTTGTACATTGCCCAGAAAACACAACTTAAAGATGGCACAATGACAAGTCATCTGTTTATCAATCTTTAAAAATTTGTGTGATTGAATCTTCACATGTTTAACAATTATGTAGTATTTTATCCATCAGTGTATAAGAAATAATTATTTTAAACTATACATTTTAGGCTTGAAATGGAAAACGCTACATTAAAAGCAACAATGAGAAAGCAAAGTGACAAAATTGTACAGCTTTGGGAAAATCTGTTTAATGCAATTTCAGTAAGTCAAGTTCTTATTTTTGTTATACTGAACGGGAATGTTTATTTCTCTAGTAGTAGCGTTTTGGACAATATGGAAAGCTTCCTTGATAAAAATACTTATTTTATCCTTGTTAGTACTACTTGCTTATAGTGTTATAATTCCAACTCATAAAGGAGGTTAACTAAATTCATAATGTATATAATACTTATACTAAGGTTTTGGTAGATTTTGGTAGTGTAAAAAGAATTTTATGTATACCACATTTTTTTGACCATTTATGTCAGTAAATGTTTGGATTATAAAACTACAAAGCTATTGTCAGTAATGCTGATATGAACATGTATATAAATATAGATGTTTGAATTCTTGCTAATATATTTAATATGTCTAAAGATTTTCAGAAATATTAGTAGCGATTTGGTTTAAAATTCTGAATTTCTCTTGTTATCTAGAGCTTTCGAGACATTTTGATAATGAGTTACTTTTTAATTTGTTTTATTTTTCAAGAGTGAACCATAGTTTGTTATGAAATAATTTTTGAAAGGAATAAATTAAAAAAAAATTAAAATAGGTGTCAGTGAAAATGCAGAAATTCTGCTTAATCAGAGCCATATATATTAACATAGAGTGCTCCTAGCATTGCAAGTTAAGAAAATAATTTTCCGTTTCACTATCACAACTATATTCCTGTCTCAGTAAAGATTAAAGTTTAATTTTGGATACTCAAATAGTGATGTTTAGTGAAAACTATATACCTCTGTATCAAGCAGAACATTATTCTTCTGTCATTCATGCTCTACTTGGTAGGAGATAATAATATATGACATGAAATCAGAAATTATGTACCATAAGTTGGAGAATGGGGTAGAGACACCTACTAACTAGCCATTTTGAGTCCAAATAGCTAGATTTCATACAATTGCCTCATATATATCTAGGTATATAAAGATAGATATAGATATAGTTAGGTAGATAGATGCCAGGAGAACAAGAACACATTGACATCTTTTTCTCATGGCTGAGAAACAATGTTATGTTTTCCTATAATTTTTAAAAATTTGCCACATACTATTAATACACATTTTTTACAAAAGACATGACAATATATGCATAAGGAATCATCTCTGAATAAAAGTGCCAGGAGATGTCCCCTTACAGTGTCTTACAGAAACCTAATCAGGTATTTAAAACTGAAAATGTTTTAATAGTACCCATAAGTGATTGCATTTATTCAAGAAAATGAGATTTTTTTCTCTATACATTTCTACAGGTGTAAGGCTTAGGACAGAATTATTAGTGACCTTAAGGTCTATACTCTAAAATAGACATTTAAGAGGAAACTATGCTCAACCAACAGCATTAATAACCCTATCTTCTCTGGAAGTTTCAAATCTCATGAATCCTCAGGTTACGATAATCTGCGTTAAGATACATGATAGACACAGATTTGAGATGAAAAATTTGGACTGGAAAGAAGAGATAGCTCTAGTGGACTCAAGTCTCCAGTGTAGTTAGGTGTGCATCTGAAAGGAATTTCAGAAAATTTTCATAAGGTCTTATATATAAGAAATAAAACATTAATCAAAAGAAAACCAAGATAATCAATTGACAATCTGACACTTGTGAAAAGCATTTGCACTACGAAAGAAAACCAGAAGAGTATGTTGGTAGACATCCTAAAGGTGAAGATCCTCACCTCCAACCACCCCCTCCAGGATGACAAAATTGCACTACACTTAAAGTAAGAACAATATAAATCAATATAAAATGTCTATGATTAGCTATGTACAAAGATAATCCACATAAAGAGATGGTTTATGGATTTCTTGCTGAGGATATTATCTGCGGAAGTGAGGTAGAAGGAAGATATGAAAATATAGATGACCTCGGTAAAATAAATTGGTTGGAGTTTGGTTTGAAACCTTGAAATATAAGGAACTCTGAGAGCACTGAAAAAGAGGAAAAAAAGGGGCAGGGACTAAATATCAGGGGTTAGAAATGAAGTGGATTGAGAACAACAAAGCACAGGCTATGGTCATTTTTACCAGTTACTGAAGAGTAGGGTAGGGTTGAATTCAAGAGATTCTTGATGACCATTAAACTATTTTAATTAGAATCAAAGAAGTACATGTGAGATTGTGATGTTTAAAAAGAGGCTAAATGATGCATTAGAGAATTTCATGTTCCAATAGAAGAGAAAGAGGATGATAGAAAAAGCTACAGAATCAGGCAAAAATTCTGTTTTTTATATAAGATAAGAAAGAAAAACTATTTAAAAGGGGTTACAGGATAAAGAGAAATTGAAACATGGCATACATTTTACAGAGTAAGCATTTTTATCTCATGCAAAAGTCATTTGATCATTAAATGTGTAATTGGCACTGCATTACTGTAACTCAGTAAGATTTAAATAAACCTGAAATGTCTTGATCTGTATATTGTTGAAATACATTGAATATTTTAATATTAATGATTTAAATACATTATTAAAAATGATTCAGAGCATTCTTAGAATATAAAATCTTTAAATATTTCATTGAAACTTACTATTTTATGTGTATAAATCTCTGCTTTAAAATAAAGTTTTGGCAGTTCAAGTTTGAGCAAAACGATGACAATGTAAGTTCAACTTAAACCATTTTAATAAACATTAGTATTCTTAAAATACACCTTCCATGACATCAGGTGTATAAATGATATATTACTCGCGTGCAAGAGAAAGAATATTTTCAAAAAGATATTTTATTAAATTGGATTTGTGTAGTAGGTCTTTACATATTATAGATATAAGCCCCTTACCCAAAACTGGATTTTCAGGTATGTTCTCTCTTTCAATAGCTTACTTTACATTTTTGTGGTGTCCATGTAAGCACAGAAGTTTACATTTTGATGAAGTCAGTGAATGTGTTTTTGTCTTTTGTTATCATCTCTCAGAACTAAAAGCCAAATCCAGTCCTAAACCTAATTGGATAGTCTCATCTGGAAAACCAATACACACATTTACCATGTAGGCTGGTCTTCACAATATAATGGCTGGGCTTCAGTGGTGACTATCCCCAGAGAAAGGGAAATAAAAGTGGTTTCACATTTTATAACCTAGCCTTAGAACACAAAGAGCAGTTATGTCAGATTCTAATCACCAGAAACAGATGAATAAGGTCAGCATTATAACAAAAGATAGGGAATTTCATTGTGAAAGTGTCAAAGAATTTATACACAATTATGAACGACTATGTATGCTTACTTTGTTTTAACCAAATCATTCTAACAAAAAGAAACTATTTCTTCCCAACTGAATATAACTGAACTTCTAGAAAGCTTTTTGTTGTTGCTTAGTGAGTTTCCTTATTTTGTTCCCTTTGTGGAAAGGAACACAAAATATTTGTAATAACAGAAAAAGGATTATGACTTTATAAAAACATTTACAAAATTCTTTAGAGTCTTATTTTCAAAGTTATTTGGGGGACTTTTATTGACTTATCATTAAATAATTTTAATATCTCTAAAACTTCTTTAACAATTATGTGGAGTTAAGATGATGGGGACAGGAAAGAGGCTTTCTATTAAAATGGGACTCAATCATTTTATAGAGGAAAGATATGAAATAATAATAATAAAGTCAGCATATAAAGTAAGCAATTGCAAATGATGTATGACAAAGGTACTGTCAGTAAAGTGTATATTTTGTGACTTCTGGCAGTTTTAACTCTCTTATCTGAATCACTCAAGCTTCTACATTTCAATGCTATTCAGAATAGATAACATTTTATTGAATCTGAATGTATATTACATTTTGAAACTGGTTTTGAGCTAAGATTCCATTTAATTCCTTTAATATTAAAATTAATATTTTATTTATTCAGATTGATGATCTGACAACAAAACTGGAAGTTGTATCTCCAAAATGTCAAGACATGGATTCTAAAACTCCTACTATTAAACAGGAGTTATCTATGAAAGCAGTGCAAGACAAATGTGAACAACTGGAGAAGGAAAACAATAAATTGAAACATGAAGTAGTCATCCTCAAAAACCTTCTAGAAAGAAAGATGGTTGGACACACTGAAATAGAACAGTATAAACATGAGATTGCAGAAAAAGCAAGATGTGAAATAGTAGAAATGTTAAAGGAAGTCAACCTATTTTTACAGGTTAATTGATCTACAATGTACTTTAATTCATTTCATTGCTGATTGTATACAGTGTATGTGTTCTTCTACTTCCATTATATAATAATTTGCTTTGTAAATTTCTGAATGGAAGGTGAAATTTGTTTCTCACTTTAAATATGTCAGTTTCTAGTATTCCTTTCACTAACATAATTTTAGCTGGATCCTCTCAAGAATGATTTTATTTTTATGATAAATTTGTGTAAAATATAAACAAAAGATAGAATTGTGATCTCTGTATTGTACCTTACTCTTATTCTTAAGTTAATCGTTCAGTTTAAGAAAATTTAAGTTTATTATAATGTTTGAATTATCAAATTGCATGAGTATTAGCATAAACATGAGTGATTCAAATTAATTTATATATCAATATTTTAAAGGAAAGGTACAGGCAAGAATGAAGGTGAATAAGTAGGCAGGCAGAAAGAGAAAGAGGGAAAAGGCCTTTCGATTCACCTTATTTAGTTATTCATCTTCATTATCTTCCATGGCCATATGACTTGAAACAGGGCCCTTAGGCGGTATGTGAACTGCAGGTAACCACTATTTCCCCAGGGAACAACTCAACTTTATTTTATAATTCAGAATATATTCAGTTAGACTGCATAAAATATTTAAACTTCTGCTTTTGTTTCACAACTAAAATGTCTCTCTGAATCATTGACTGAAACCTAAAGGATACAAATATACATTTTCAAGTAAAATTATCTTAAAATTTGTCCTTTTACTTGCTTTAGAGACAAGCAGCATCTCGAGAATACATACAACAGATTACAGAGAAGAATAATGCTTCAATAAGAAGTAAAATGGAACAAAGAATTAAAGATTTGGAATGTGAATTGTCAAACATGAAAACTTCTCTAGTTTCTAATGAAACAGAATTAGAAAAATATAAACAACTCTACAAAGAAGAATTGGAACTTAGAAAATCATTGAGAAATAAACTAAACAAGTAAGGCAAAACATGGTTTCATAGACATAATTTTAGCTCATTCATCTGCTTCTAAAGGAGAATTTTTATAGATCCTTATTAATGGCATTAGTAGGAAGTTAAATTAACTAGACAGTATACTTTTGGAAAATGATGTTGGTAAATTTTCTTTAATGATGTTCACCCAGGGCAATTCTCATTGATGCCCCTTTGAACTTAATATGACTTAACTTTATTTTCTAATATTTTCTACTATTAATCTGTCCTACTTATCTTTAAATTATTTTGAAGGTTTTTGCTTAGATAATAATATTAAAACATAACTTATCAGGACTCCTGTAATTATAAATACTAATATGTTTAACTAGGTTTTGAAAGATACAGCTTAAATTCAGAGAGTGAAGTACATTTGGCACTTGATTTTGTTATTGTTGATAATCTTTGACATTATCTATAGAGGGTGCCTTAAGCCAAACTATCTTTTATAATTTTTTTTACCACACAGAAAGGCACACATGTGAACTAGGGCAAGATTAGCTTATGGACAAAAGGAAGCATAAAATTTATAAAGTGGCTAAAAGTATTGCTGTAGTCTGAGGGTGTGACTGAAAGACTTCAGAAAGGGCAGCTCCCACCTTCTGTGCCTCTAACAATATTATCAGCTAATGGCCTCTGGAGTTACTGATTTAGTTCTTCTTGATAACCAACTCAGTTATCTATTCTTTCCTAGACATTCCTGCTGGAAACTGTTCCTCGTCAAATGCTTCATTACTCTTAGTCAATGAGTGAACCAAAGGTCAAAGCAAATATTTTGAAAATGTTCTTGAGGAGTGATTTGTTTCATTTGATTTTTACCTCCAAATATATCTAATGGCATCCTCAAGGATCCCATCACAAGAGCCATTCCAGAAAACACCAAGTGTTACCTGTTAAGCCTGTATCCCTGTTAGAACTGCCTCATTTGATTTACATGTTAGTTAGACATTCATCCAGAGCATATGCAATTTCATAGAACAAATTCAAAACTCTAATTGTAGACTGTAAGTGTGCTCTGACACATTTTCAGACTTAAAATGCATTTAGTGTGCAATTCGATTTATTTTTATGTAACTTAAAAAATCAAGTCATCTAGGAATTGTTTAAGGGATAAATGAAGTTCTAAGCATCTTTTTCAATCTTCACAGGACCAAAGAGAGGCTAGCAAAAGTCGATAATGAACTTCTCATTGAGAAAGTGCAGCACAGATCTTTGTGTAGCACTGTTAACACAGGGCTGGTTTTGAAACCAGCACATGTTGGAAATATCTGTAATACTCCGATGCTGTGTAACAATCTATCTCAAAGGTATAACTTAGTGAGTTCTACCTCAAGACGACCTTCCAGTGACAGCTTGGAGGCTTACTTGACTAAGGTTAGCTATCTTTTATCCCCTTGAGTTTCCTATTTCTGATGTAATTCTCATTTTTCATTGGTGAAATTCTGAGTTATTTATTTGATTTAGATACACTAAGTAAATGTCAGTTATCTGTTTTATTAAAGAAATTTGAATTTTTGCAAGTTCTTGGATCTCTCAGCTGTAAGAGTATCACTATGTATCATTGCTAACTTTATTCAGTAAATGTTAACAAAACTGACACATTTTAAATTTCTTGGACGCTATATATAAATTAGATTTTAGAAAGTCAATATTTCTTAATAACCAAAGATATACATTGAGATGTTTTGGATTATTTCCCAGTTTATTCAGATTGGCTTTGGTTCATAACAATATAAAAGTTTTTCTGCAACAACCATATCCATTGTTTCCACCCTTAAGCATAAGTGAATGATTAACATTAGACATTTAACTATATGTGGATCTTTGCTTGTTTAAAGGAATTCAAGCTTAATTGTTTTTATAAATTCAGTACCCTTTTAACACTAATAATAAGTTCCTGATGGATAAAACAAAACATCTAAAACAAGCTGGAAGATTCCCTTTAAAGTTATTTTATGTTAAGCTTTGGTGCTTAAAACTTCCATTACATGAAATATTTACTTATGTAGAATAGCCAGTTTCTCAATACTATGACATTAATACAGCATCTAAGTACATAAAATCTTCTAAACTGGATCTGATCAATGGTGTGTCCTGATCAGTAGTAAGTCTATTAAAGGGCATAAAAGAATATGAATTTCAGATAGAGAAGCGTCTGATTTGGATCCTAGCATTGCCACTTCGATTTGTGTGACTTCCAGCCTCAATTTCTAAAATAATTCTAATAAAATAATTTCTAAATAATCTCTAAAATAATTCTAATAATACCATTTTAAGTGATGGTCAGAAAATCCATGCGATGATATACTTGCAAGTACATTTCAGACTGGAATATAAGCTAAATTAATTCATTAGTTTATTGAATGATATATGAATGCTTAATAGCTGTTGTCCATCATGGTCTTCTATATCCTAAATACTGTTAGCATATTTTAAAAAATCTAATTAGTAACACTTTGATTCTATTTTCTTAATTCAAAAAATAAAATTCTCATCTTACATTGAAAATTTTATTTTCTGAAGTGAGGGTGCATCCTTGATTTCTGTTTTATGTATAGCATTATAATCTCCATTTTAAAAAGATGTTTTTCTGAGCAATTTTAGATCATTTTCTGAATCATTAAATCAAAGAAATATTTCAGTTTGTTAAACGAAGCTCACATAGAGCTCCTAAATTTAAAATTACTTCAATTATTGATATCTAAGATAGCAATGATACATCATCTTTGATTTGGAACTAGTTTCTTTGTGCATCATTTCTATTAAAGTATCTGATCAATGCATTTTGACTTATCATTTTGCCAGTGTTTTAATGATCCTATTGAAGAAAAATATAACAGGTCCATGGAAAATGAGAACTCAACATTATTTTTTCATTTGATTTCATGTCATAATAAATCATAAGAGGGCAAAATTAAGGTTTCATAGACTACATTGTGGCCAAATAAGTTTTAAATATTTCAAAATAGGTAAGTTGAAATGCTGAGTTCAGAAAGAAAATGTCAAACACTTTATAGTCAAGCTTGATTCTACTTAAAATGCTCTCAGTCTCACCATAAATTAAATAACGTAATTTTCAAAGTGAAAGTGTGTAACTGCAGAAATAATGCAAGAGAAGACTTAAGAAATTTTCTTTTTTTGGGGGGGAAGCACTGTTTAAGTATATTTAGATAAGTTGAAATACTTAATATTTCATTGTATATGTAATTTCTTTGTATGTACAATAGACTTGATAAGAGACTTCCAAGCTTCTCTTCATGATACTTCTCTTTCATGACAGAAGTCTACACAGTGTGCCTCATAAAATTTATCATAGGAGCTGTTGCTTATAGAATTCTTAGACTGCAGAAATATGTGGGTTATTCTGTGTTCTAGGAGTGTCATTTTTTCTACTCAAGAATATAAAATCATACTTTGAGAGTTGGTAACATGCCTTCTAAAATAGAAAGTGGTAGGTTGTTGGATATAGCCTTAAAAACAACAGTTTAAAGATATATAGCTATAATTCCAGAGAGTAAAATGTTAAAATTCTATGAATAATGCATTTATCAATTTCCTTATTTGAAAAGCATTAACATTTTAGAATTTCTCTACAGTGGGATTATAGCTTACCAAGGTATTTTTTCTAACTTGGAGGAAAATAAATGGGTCCTAAAGCATGTTTTCTCTCGTTCAGAACTTGCAGCTTTTTTTCCTTTTTCACTGTTTAATAAAGTTTAGCCTTTCCACTTCACATCATTTAGTGGTAATAGATTGCATATGTGTTTTGTTAATTTTTACTTGTTTTCATATTCTAATTTAATTCTTAGATGTGTTATCTTACCTATCAAAAGTAATGATAGCTTTATTTATATTATATTATTCAGATATTATAAAATACAGTGTTATATTCTGATAAAGTAAATACCTAATTAGATTTCTTTATCATAGAATTTTTCTAAGAACTAAAATATAAAATTTATTCCAGATAATTTTATGAAAAATATAAAAAATAGAATTTCATTGTTTAAATATTTTTGTTTAATTGTATTTTTTATTTGTGTGCTTAGCACTATCACAGCTGAAATTACTCAGTATATTCTTAAAATCTGTTTTAAAAAATAAAGTTAAAATTTGCATTGATTAATTTTGGATTTAGGTGTATTGACAGTTTCAAAAATTTTCAAAAATTTATTTGAATAATTTTCATATTTTTCAAATTTTTCTTCATTTAGCAATTCTCTTCTGTGATTTTAGAGCAATGCTGAAAATGAGTATTCATAAGACATTCATTATTAAATGAAAGAACATCCTATTTCAACAGAACATTAAGCACATTTTCCCCTCTAAAACATGACTTGTGTTGACATCCCCAAGGAAGTGTCTCTCAACTCTGATGTCTGATTGTAACCAAGGTATCGCAATAGTAACACTAATTTCTCATAAGGCAAAGACATATTAGTGGACATGCCTATGAAATCAATTACACTCTCTAAAACTGCTCATGCCCCACTTCACTCTGCCCACTTAGAGAAAAGCCAGCAGTCATTTTATCCAGTAAAATATTTAGGGAAACTCTCAACTTGTTCCAATTCTTGTTCTTAATTTCTATCTATAACTAATTCTTAGCTCTTTGGTAACAAATACTTTCTCAGTTCTTTTCTATGTACCTAAATACATGTATAAAATTAACATGAGTACCTCCTTCCTACAGTAATTATTTACTATTAAGTAATGAATTCCAGTGGCTTTAATTAGAAAATATACTTGATTTTATAATCTTTATTTTTTCATATTCATGGTAACATTTGAATATTATTTAAGGAATAATGTTAAATTTTAATTTAAAAGTATCTGTAGTCACTGAAAGTATATTGACTTTGGAGGTGTGTGTGTTGTGTGTATGTATTTAGTAAGTTAGTCTCAAAAAGTGAATGCAACATTATTTTAATCTGTAACCTCTAATAGAGTTTAATAATAGCTAACCAATAAATTATTTTTGAATGAACGTATGAACAAAGGTACATGTTGTGCCTTGCTATTACTATTATCTTCATAACATGTATTGTAAAATACATTTATCACTTTTTCTATCTCTAAGGTCGGCTTTGTTTGAAGACTGTGCATTAAGAGTACAAATTCATTTCTATAAATGCAGTTTAGTCATCATTTTTGAAGCTACGGTGGAGTAGGTGGGAAGTGGCATCCCTTCTTCACTTTCTCAGTTCAGAACATAGGAGCTAAGCAGATGAAGACCATTTGAATAACTCTGTTATTAACACAGTACCAAATTGGAGCATTTGGTTTGGATTTGTAGTCATGTTGTTTCTGAATACTTCATTCCAAATTAGGTATCTTCTCTCACTATTATAAGCTGAGGAATCAAATGCTAGCTACCCTTCTCAGAGATCTGCTACATTTTCAGACGTGAGGGTAGATAGATCATGCTGCATGGGCAGATAGACATTTTTAAGAAGATATTTGGAAGCAGTAAGCATTCCCATAATCTTCTCCTGTTAGGCAGATCTCACATCCTCTCATGAGAAAGCTAGAGAGTGTAAGTCCTCACATGGACACTTGAGGCCAGGAGAAGGAAGGTTCTGTAATTTTAATGACAAATTATAATTGAAATTAAGCTAATTCTTCTTGAGCATATCAGTAATGATGAGAGGTTGGGTGAAGTCTTCTAGGTGTTAAAGAGAAATCTGTCTTGTTTTAAATTTTGCTGTAAATAACAGTATGGATAATTTGTGGACTGATTTTGGAACCAAGATAGTTATTTTAAGGAAGAGTATTCTCAATTTCAGTTTCCTTGTTTCAGATGAAGATTTTATCTTTCAAGCTACTTGCTTAAAAAATCTGTCTACAATTTTATAATTTTTGCTGCACAAGATGACTGCTACTAATAGGAACAATAATATTAATTTTGTTTGTTTTTGCTTATGAGCTTAAAGCGTATAATTTCTTAGAAACCTGCTCTGTCATGTATCATGCCTAAACATGATTGAACTACATGACAGAGTTTTCCATTTCACTTTATCTGAGTTATACTTAAAAATCTGTGTGAGCAAGTGGCTAGAATAGAACTTTGAGCTCAGTAAGATCTAAAATCCATTATCTGACCTGCAGCTATTTGTCTTTGTGAGCTAAAGCAAACTACAATCTTTTTGAGATTTTCTTACAGGCTCTTATGTAAAATTTCATAGAACAGAATTACATAGAACAGAGACAATTAGAGCTGTCCGGCTAGTGGGAAGGATGCAGAGTCTGATGCTGGGACTTCTTTACCACTCATTCAGGCAGTGTCCTTGGTGTGACCTTAGATACTATGGGACATAGTTTGAAAATTACCAGATATGAGAAAATCTATTTGAATATATATTAAATTACCCAATGCATTGTTTCAGTGTGTGTAATATTTCTCATCTTTCTGTATTCTTGATAAAAGTATGAATAAAATTGCAGATGAGCTTTCTATTAATATTTGATAGCAAGCTACTTCAACCATCTGAAACACAATACTCACATAGAAGTAAGGTCATTGAAGTAAAATTTTAGAGAAGGTTTTTGGGGAAATGATTACATTGGCACTTCCTTATTTCAAGTCATGTATAAAGGTTCTTTACATTGTTATAGAGTTTATTCTTGTAATATAAATTCAATAATAGCTTTGATCTGGTATTGAATTACTAATTTAATAAGGTCTTCTTTATAATGCTGCCACAATATTCACTTTCTAAGTACTGTCTATAATATTGTCATAAAAGTTTTTAAATCAGTTGCTAAAATATTGGGAAATATTTTAGCTTAAAATATATCTCCACACCTAAAATTTATAAAAGTAATGATTATCATATTATCAGTATCATCACAGGAGTAATTGAATTATATTATATAATATTTTGGGCCCTGTTTTGGGCATTTTGTAAGATATAATACATTTTATAAGATATATTTAAATAAGAATGACAAAATGAGGACACTTGATATACAGTTTGAAGTATTCAAACCTATCCAAATATTAAGTAGATAACTATAATTAGTATATAACTATAATTAGTAAAGTCTTAAAAATTGACTAGTTTCTAAAAAGGGAACAAAGTTATATTTGCAGTTATATTATTTTCCTTTAGTCTAATTATGGAAAATAACTAATTATAAACTAAATTTATAAACTGTCTCTAGTATGTATTTTACTTTCTGCAAACATATTTTCTGAAATTTGTGTTCATATTAACAATGTTTCAGTCACACTATAGAAAAATGTTTATTTTTTTATTTTTGCCAGTAGAATTTTTCTCATACTTGAGAGTACTCCCTATATTCATAAAAGATTAATCTCTTTAAGATTCTATGTATAGAGAATAACAGAATATACTTTAATATTTTAATACTCTAAGTGTATAGAATGGAAAAGTTCCATTTAAGAAAAATCTAATGGATGAAAAATGATTTTTAAATAGCAGTTTCTCTACATTCAGTATAAAATAGGAGTCAAATTATTTAAACTTTTCACTTTTGAAATGATGTATATTCAGTGTACCAATATTAATTGTGTTTTTATTAATCTAAACAGCATTATATATCTATGTTTTAGTACATAAAATTATAAGTAAAAATTTTCTATTTCATTTATGCTTATTTTTCTACTTAAGAAATGTATTCTCTAGGAGACTTAAAGGGCACATGTTATAAGTTATGTGTCATTACTATGTTAGTGTCTTCTGTTTAATATAAAAATAATCTTTGACTTATTTCAGGTACAGCAGGAGTATCACGAAAATTTAACTAGAGTTCTAAAAAAAGGTATGCTGCCAAAATGTATCAGTTAAATTTAGATATAACTGATTTCTTAAATCAATAGTGAATACTAAGTGGCATCCATTTCCACTGTTCGGAAAATGGATAATTTTGTTAATTTTTTTCTTATACATGATGAAAAATGAAATTATATTCATTCATAGTGAATAATATACATATTCTTCATTTTATCGTGTTAAAAAACTAAAAATTCTGTGTGTCCAAATTCTAGCTATACATTTCATTCACTGCTGCCAGCCTTGTGTAAACTGTCAGCCTCAGAAAACATGGGATGCACAACCTTCTTAGATCTCGGGTAGTGCCAGAGACAGCCAAAAATTCTAGACTCTTCCAGTAATACTTAGTAAAGTAATTATAGTTCATATAATTATAGTTCATATAAAATTATAGTTCATATAAAGCAATTATAGTTCATATAATTGTCACGTGACAAGTGACATTCAATTTACAGATAGGTGCTTTGTCTCTTACCTTCAGGAAAAAACCCAAAATCCTTCACTTGGAATAAAAACACTCAAATCAATTTGCTTCTTGCCAAATCATTCAAACTCATCTTTTACCCCTTTACCTAATCTCCCCACTTCAGTATCTACCACAGTAAACTACTTTAAATTCCACAAATGTTCTTCTCTATCTCTAGCTCTTTGTATATGCTTCTTCCCTCTATCTGGTGAATTCTTTCCTTGCCCTTCAGGAATCAACTTGGAACCAACTCTACCAAAAAGCACAATATTGACATAAAATATGGATGTCCCTTTTGTGGGTTCAATGGAATCCTGTCTTATGCTTGTAATGGTATATATTACTCTGTATGGAAATTTTCTGGATTTAAAAAATTGGCATATTGTTGAGAAATTGAATATGCCATCATTGTCTTGTAATTTTAGTGATTGTATTGAATAAAGGAATAAAAAATGAGAAAACCGGAGGTTCTGATCCTTAGCCATATCAACTCTTAATTCAATTGGAACTATGGGAGATTAACAATTATGTATTGTGTATTATAATCATTCATAGATAATTTTAATTCTTAACCTTGATAAAGTTCTCAACTGTTTTCTAACTTATTTTAGTCAATTGCTATGTATTCTGGATAAAGAATGTCTTTCTTTCTAGATGCTGAATTTGAATCTAGAGCTTGCAGTGTGTCTCATCTACAATACACTGAGTCAAGTTCAACTGAAAATCAACTTTTGAAGGCACAGCAAGAATATGTACAGATCTTGAAAACGAATTATATGATATGAAGGATAGGAAATACAAATTTATTTCCTGGACTTTACCAATAACATTTTTTGTTTCACACTGAACTATGAGTTGTGAACATCCTTGTTAAAGAAAATTATTTTTGTGCCTTATGTGTATGATGAAAATAAATGTAGTAGTTTAAACTATATTTTAGTCTCTAACTTTATGTGGGTATAGTGAATTAAAACCAGCACAGTGTGTCATCCAAGAATACTTTATACTGCAAAACTCAAAGTTGAGTGAGAAGTAAATGTTTTTTCCCAACAAACAAGAGCTGAAATTATTTGTAACTATGAGACCTTTTCTACAAAATATATTAAGAGGCTGTACTATCTAAACCAAAGAGAAATATCTTTACAAAAATATAAACAGTAACATCAAAATCAGAAAACAAAAATCAAAATGGCAGGAGCAAGTTCTCAAATGTCAGTTACTAATGTAAACCTAAATGGTCTGAACTCTCCAAAGACAGTGGCTAAATGGATTAAAAAACAAGGTCCAGCTATATGCTGTTTGTAAGAAACTCAGCTAATGGTGAATCCGAAAGGGCAGTAATGGGTGTACTCATATCTGGTAAATTAGTCTTTAAACCGAAGAAAAATTTAAAAATATAAATATGCACATTATATAATGATGAAGGGATCAATGCAACAAAAGACTAACACAATAACATGTAACAACCCAATAAAGGAATGACCGAATATATAAAGCAAGTATTAACAGATCTAAATAGAGATATAGACAGTAACACAATAGTAAGGAACTTCAATACTCTACTTTCAGTAAAAGATCAGACAGAGAATCAATAAACAAGATTCTTAAATGACAAAATAGAAGACTTGGGCCTAATAGACATAGGGTACATCACCCAAAATTATGGACTGCACATTCTGTATGATTGTTCATGGAGCATTCTCAAGGTTAGGCCGTATGTTGTGAAACATTAAGTCTCAATAATTTTTTCAAAGATTGAAATTTCTAGCATCCTATCAGGTTACAATGTCATCAAACTAGAGAGCAACCGAAAGAAGAGGAGAGGAAAACTGCCAAAGAGTAGGAATATACATTGCTGAACAACCACTGGATAAAGGAGGAAATTAAGGAAGAAATTTCTCAATACCTGGAACAAAATGAAAATGAAGACATTACATATCAGAATCTATGGGCTACAGTAATGAGAGAAATTTGTAGCAATACAATCCTATCTCAGAAAACAAGAATGACAAGAATGTAAACCTTCATCTAAAAGAACTGAAAGGAGAAAAACAAAAATTGCTGCAACAGAAGGAATGAAATAATAAAGATTAGGGCAGAAATCAATGAAATAGTCATCGAAAAGACTATCTGAAAATCAATGGAACAAAATTCATTTTTGAAAGAAGGAAAGCAGGCCACTAGTCAAACTCACAAAAAGGAGAGCGAAAACACAAATGGAATCAGAAGTTAAAGAGGAATAATCACAAAAGATACAGAAGAAATAAAGAGAACTGTAAGAAAATGCTATGTACAGCTATATAACAACGAACTGATTAACCTAGAAGAAAAGGACACATTCCTGGAAATGTACAATATCCCAAAATTTAACCAGAAGAACTAGAAATCATGAACAGATCAGTCACAAGCAAGGAAATTGAAGCAGTAATTAAAAACATCCCCCAAAACTAAAGCCATCCCAGATGCTTTCACCAGTAAATTCTACAAAGAATTCAAAGAGGAATTAATAAAGTTCCTACTTAAAATGTTCCAAAAATAGATTACGGAGAACTTCCAAACACTTTTTTTGATGCCAATATTACACTAATTCCAAAACCAGATAAAGACAGCACCAAAAAAGAAAACTACGGACCAATATCCTTAATGAATATTATTGAAAAAATTCTCAAAAAATACTAGCAAAGCGAATTCACAAACACTAAATCATATACCATGATCATGTGGGATTTATTCCCAGAATGCAAGGATGGTTCAACATATGCAAATCAATAAATCTGATACTATAAATACATATATTTAAAAGGGGATGAAATCACATTATCTCAATAGATGCAGAAAAAGCACTTGAAAAGATTCAAAATCCTTTTATATTAAAAACCTTCCAAAAAGATATAGAAAGAATGTAGTTGAACATAATAAAGGCTATATTGGACAAACTCACAGCCAACATTGTACTCAATGGAAAAAAACTGAAAGCTTCTCTTAAGGTTGGAAAGATGGCAAGGATATCCACTCACATCATTATTATTTAATACTTGTTGGACATCCTAGGCAATGTAATTAGACAAGAAAAAGCTATGAAAGGTATCAAAATAGGAAAGGAAGAAGTGAAAGTATCACTGTTCTCAGATGATATATATTACACAAAGACCCCAAAGACTCAAGTAAAAAGATACTAGAAATAATAAATACAGTAAAATGACAGGATAGAAAATAGTAATAAATCTGTTGCATTTCAGTATGTAAACAATGAAAATATAGACAGTGAGCTGAAGAAAATAATACAATTTACAATTTCATCAAAAAATACCTTGGATAAGAACACCAAAGAAGTGAAGGACCTATACCATGAGAACTATAGGACATAGCTAAAAGAAATAGAAGGCAACACAAAGGCATGAAAAGATATTCCATGTTCATGAATCATAAGAATCAACATAATCAAAATGGTCATGCTTCCCAAGGCAATATACAGATTCAACACAATACCATCAAAATTCCAAAGACATTCTTCACAGACATTGAACACAAAATAATTATATTTATTTGGAACAACAAACCACTCTAGACAGCAAAAGCAATCCTGAAGAAAAAAAAAAAAACAATCACAGAAGAGTCATGCTCCCAGATGTCAAAGTCTACTGTAAAATAAAAATAATTAAAACAATATGATATTGGACTGAAAATAAAAAGATCAGTGGGACAGAATTGAAAGCTCATAAATAAATCCACATATATATGGACATCTAAATTTTTACATAGAACCAAAAACTTAATAATGGTGCAAGGACAGCCTCTTTAATAAATGGTCCAACCTAAAAAGACAAAGAGCCAAGTCATCATCTGGAGCAACATACAAAAGACAAATTATAAGATGACACTAAACAACTATATATCAATAATCACCCTAAATGTTAATGGACTGACCTCACTAGTCAAACATCACAGAGGGGCTAAATGGATTAAAAAGCATAACCCAACCTTCTGTTACATACAGGAAACACACCTTCTTCCAAAGATAAAAAAAGACTCAAAGTCAATGGCTAGAAAGCAATCCTACAGTCTAATGGCAACCACGAAAGAGCAGGAACAGCTGTAGTTATATCAGATAAAACAGACTTCCATCTAAAAAGCATAACAAAGGACAGATATGGACACTATATAATGATTAAAGGATCAATCCAGCAGGAAGGCATGCTTATTAATATATGCACCAAATGAAGTATCATCAAAAGATATCAAGCAAGTATTATTAGACCTGACGAGAGCTATTAACAGCAACACAATAATAGTGGGAGACTTCAACACCCCACATACAACAATGGGCAAGCAGAAACAACAGGGAAACAGCCACTTTAAATGACAATCTGGAGCAGATAGATCTCATAGACATCTGCCAATCGCTTCACCCAAAGACTACAGATATCACTTTCTTCTCAAGTTCTCATGGAACATTCTCAAGGATAGATCATATTCTGGGATACAAAACATCTCTCAACAAATTTACAAAGATTGAAGTTATACCAAGCATCTTCTCTGACCACAAGGTCTAAAACTGAAAGTCAACCACATAAAGAAAGCTGGAAGACCTCAAACTAATTGGAAACTCAACAACATGCTCCTGAAGGACTCTTGGTTAAAAAAGGAAATCAAAAAACTTAAAGAACACTTAGAGACAAATGAGAATGAGGACACCAGCTACCAGAATCCATGGGATGCAGCAAAAGCATTAATAATGGAAAATTTCATCACAATCCAGACCTATCTCAAGAAATAAGAAAAAAAGCACATAAAAATTTAACTCTATATCTAAAACAACTAGAGATAGCATAACAATTACAGCCAAAAACCAGTAGAACAAAGGAAATAATCAAAACTTGAACAGAAATAAATTAAATAGAAAACAAAAAGACAATACAGGAGATCAATGAAACCAAAAGTTGATTCTTTGAAATAATAAACAAAATTGACAAGGCATTGGCTAGACTCACAAAGAAAAAAAAGAAAAAACTCTCATAACTAGAATCCTAAATGAATGGGGAGAAGTTACAACAGATACCACAGAAATTCAAAGTATCTTAAGGGACTACTATGAACAGCTCTATGCCATCAAAACAGACAACCTCGAGGACAATGACAGATTTCTAGAAAAGTAGAGTATACCATGACAGCCCAGAAAAATTGGAAAACCTGAACAATCATAAACAAATAAATTGAAGAAATAATCAAGGTCCTCCAAAAAATAAAAGCCCAGGACCAGATGGCTTCTCCAATGAGTTCTACCAAACCTTCAGAGAAGAAATAACACCTTTTCTCAAGCTCTTTCAAAGTATTGAATAACAGGAAACGCTCCCAAATACTTTTTGAGATTAACATTTCACTGACATCAAAAGCCAACAGAGATGTCACCAGAAAGAAAATTACAGACCACTATCTCTGATGAAGAGATGTAAAAATTCTCAACAAAATATTAGCAAACTGAATTCAACAATGCATCAAAAAGATCATCCATCATGACCAAGTGGGAGTCTTCTCAGGAATTCAAAGGTGGTTCAATGTATGTAAATCTGTTAATGTCATACACCATATCAATAAGAGCAAAGAGAAAAACCACAACATCATATCAATAGGTTCATAGAAAGCTTTTGTCAAGGTCCAACTCCCATTTATAATAAAATCCCTCCATAAAATGGGAATAGAAAGTTCATACCTCAACATAATAAAGGTCATATATGAAAAGCCCAATCCAACAACATAGTCAATGGCAAAAAAAGGAAAGCATTTCCTCTTCAGTCAGGAACAAGGCAAGGTAGTCAATTCTCACCACTGCTATTTAATATTGTGCTGGAGGTCTTAACCAGAGCAATGAAGCAGGAAAAAGGAAATAAAAGGAATCCAAATTGGAAAGGATGATGTAAAGCTCTATTTGCAGATGACATGATTATACATATTGAAAAACCCAAAAACCTTTATCATAAACTTCTAGAACTCATCAATGAATACAGTAAAGTGGCAGGCTATAAAATCAATGCACAAAAACCTATTGCATTTTTATACGCAAACAACATGCTAGAAGAAAACAAAATCAGGAAAAGCACACCATGTAAAATAGAAGTTAAATGAATGAAATACTTGGGCATATACCGAGCAAAGGGAGCAAAAGATCTATAAAATGAAAACTACAAGTCTTTCTTAAAGTAAATAGAAGAGACAAAGAAATGGAAAGACATCCTCTGCTCATGGCTCAAAAAATCAATATCGATAAAATGGCCATCTTACCCAAAGCAATATATGGATTTAATGCAATCCCCATTAAAATTCCATGGGCTTATTTCCAGGAAATAGAACAAAAAATCTTAAAATTTGTATGGAACAACAAAAGACCCCGAATAGCCAATGTAATCATTAGGAAAAAGAAAGAATATGGAGGGACTACATGTCTAGACTTTGAATTATATTACAAAGCAATTGTGATCAAAATGGAATGGTACTGGAATAATAACAGAGGAACAGATCAGTGGAACACAACTGAATCACTCACATATAGTTACTTAATCTATGACAAAGGAGCCAAAAGCATTTGATGGAAAAAGGAAATTCTCTTCGATGAGTTGTGTTGGGAAAACTGGACAGCCACATGCAAAAGAATCAAGCTAGACCACTCTCTTAACACCATTCACAAAAATTAACTCAAAATGGTTTAGAGACTTGGATATAAGACCAGAAACCATAAAGCTCTTAGAAGACAACACGGGAAAGACATTCCATAACATCAGTCGTAGAGAAGCCTTTGGGGACTCACCTTCATGATCAAGGGAAACAGAAAAATAAACAACTGGAATAACATTAAGCTGTTTCACAACAAAAGGAAACATCACCAAAACCAAAAGGAAACCTACTAACTGGTAGAAGATATTTGCATTCGATATTTCTGACAAAGGTTGTGGACAGCATTGTCCCTCTAAACAAAATAATATCAATAACAATAAAACTAAACAGAAGAAAATATTAAACACAAATAATTTGGGCATCAAAGATAAATCTGAGCCTTGGCTTTGTCACTTGTATACTGTGTAAACATAGATTTCTTAGCTTTAGTTATCATATCTATAAAATTGGGCTAATAAATCACTATATCACAAGCTTATCTTAAATGATACATATCTAATGCTTAAATAGGCCCCACCCAGCAATCACGATCAAAGACATTGAAGACACAATCAAAATTCTCCCTAAAATAAAAGCCCTGGACCAGATGGTTTTTCAAGTAAGTCACCAACTCTTCAGACAATAATCAATACCAATTCTACTCAAACTCTTCCAAAATACTGAAGAACAGGGAGCATTTCCAAACACTCTCCTCAAGGCCAACATCACAGTTATACCTAAAGCTGACAAAGATATCACCAAGAAAGTAGAATACAGACCAATATCTCTAATAGACCTGTTTTTAAGTGGGGTTACTTTACACTTTGTATAACATCTTTTCATATTTTTTGTAGAATTCTTTTTGTGGTGATAAATTCCTTTAACTTTTGCTTACTGGAAAATCTTTATCATTCCTGAATGACAATCTTGCATGGTATAGTATCCCTGGTTGAAATCCTTTTCTTTCAGTCTTGAATATATCATGCCATTCCCTCCTGACCTGCAGAGTTTCAGTTGAGAAATCCACTGACAGTCTGATGGGGATTCCTATGTATGTGACTTGTTATTCTCTGGATGCTTTTAAGTATCTTTATCTTGTATTTTTGACATTTTGATGGCATTGTGTTTAGATAATCAGTAGGCTTGGGTTTCTTTTATCAGGCACTCTTTGAGCTTCCTGGGTCTGGAGGCTTGTTTCATCCTTCAGGTAGGGGAAATTTTCAGTTATTATTTCTTTAAATATAGTTTCTGCCCTTTTTCTTTCTTCTCCTGGCACCCTTATAATGCGAATATTTTTTTCTTTTGATGTTATCCCATAGGTCTTGAATGTGGTCTTCATTTCTTTGCATTCGTCTATCTTTTTGCTGGTTGCTTGAATGCATTCCTTTGCCCTATATCTAGCTCACCGATTCTATCAGAGGCTTCATCCATCTTATAGTGATTCCCTCTATTGAATTCTTTAGGTCAGCTACTGTGTTCTTTATTTTTGTTATATGTGTTAAGCTGCTTCATTCCTTCTCTCTTTTTCTCTTCTCCTTCCTCTGTAGTTTTCTTGATTTATATAAATATGTTTATCATTGTTGCCCTAAATTCATCCCCAGGTAGTTTGAAGGCACCTGTTGTATCCAAATTTTTCCCTGGGATTTTTATTGTCTCCATCATTTTATGTATATTTTGTGTATTTGCTCTGTTTGTCATCTGTTTGTTTCTGTGGATGAGGTTTTCCTGCAGTGATGACTTTTGCAGGATATGCCTGGATCTTGGTTCAGATACTGGAATTTCTTGAGTCTTGTGGCATCGGCATAGGTTGGATTTGATGAAGTTCTTATGCGGGCCCTCTGTTGCTGCCTGAAAGTTCAGTTTATGGGGTTGGAGGTTGTATGGAGCATGCAGGACCTTTCCCCAGTATCCCAGCTCCCAACTGCAATAACCGCCTTGCTACTGTTGGCAATCAGGTTGCATTTTCACCTCCATCCACAAGGTGGCACTAGAAGGTATCATTGACTTTCCCTCTGTACAACTCTTCCTTTAAGCCTGAGGGCAGGATTCCCAGTGGAAGCAGTCAATTTAGTTTTTAATCATTCTCAGACAATCTCAGTATAAGATTTTTAATAAAGGAGAAAAGCTTCAGCGTGATTACCATAAAAGTGGCTAATTCATAGTCTTTGTTTTTAAAGTTATGAAAATCAACACTAATAGTTTGTCAGCTAATATTTTCAAATGAACCTTTATTTTTATGCAATAAAAGACCTCTTAACAATGGGAATATCTTCTCATTTTAATAAATATTAGCTCTCCAGACTAATTTTGTAAAATGTCTGCATCAAAATAGTGTTTAGTAACTTAACAATAAGCTTATATTGACATTGATTAGTGGGTTATTTATTCCTTTTAGAAAATTACTTATTGATATAATTGATATACTCTCCAAATATAAATACACATTATTCCATGAGATGAAATGTCGGGTAATTTGTTTATGTTAGCAGTAATCAAATATCTCTTTTATGGCAATTACTTATCATTGCAAAGTCTGACTCATTTGGGATTTTTCCAGATAATCCTCTAATTATCTTTTATAAACTAAAATAATTACTAGAGACAAGTTTGAAATTTTAAGTGTAAAATTGAAAATATATTTGGGGGTGAACATTATACATGATTCTTAGAATCATCTCATCATTGTTATAAAACCCAATAAGATGTTGCTCAACAATATCAGAAGGAAAGCACATTTCCAGACAATGGTAGATTTTAATGTCATTTCCTCAATTCAAGTAGCCACTCAATTTGAAGGATAAAAGGAATATGATGATGTTGTATAGTTGATGTTAGTTCTTAATTTTATGAAATATAAATTTCAGTTCTATATCATGTTAATTATCTCAGTTAATTTATAAATTCACATGTTAATATTAAATGACAAATGCATAGAATTATTCTTTTAAGCTTACTTTCTTGGAATATATATAAACTAGTTAATATTTGTCATTGATAATTATATTAGAACATATTATAGTTAAATGTACCTACTACTTTGAAAAGTGATAGTCTTTTCCTACTTAATAAACTATGGCTATAATACATATAGGCTTATATACATACATATGTATATACATTAAACTGAGTAGAAAAGACTAGACTCTTATATAAATCAGACTGATTGCATTTAAATTTTAGTTCCACCACTTATTAGCTATAGGGCTTTGTGTGACTTGTTTAAGTTCTCAATGCCTTAGTTTCTACATGTGAAAACTGAGGAGTCTAATAGGATGTTAACTTTTCCTTTCTTTCAAACTGTATGTATCTGAAACTTGTGATCGGCAGGTTTAGGTTTTCAACTGGATTCTATGAGTCTCTTGAAGAGGACAGCAGGATAGGCCCCAAGATGTTATCACAAAAAGTGTCCCTCCAGGACTCTGGAACAGGGTCACCATGATCTTCCCAGTAGAGCCTGTGAGGAAGGAAAAACTGGAGAGGATGGAGTCCATGGGTCACATGGAGATGGTGGCTAGGACATACCCTTTTGGGGATCCTCCAGGACTATAGAGGCAGACCCCACTGTCTGTCCAGAGGATCCTGTGAGGAAGGGAGGCCTTGAGAGATCAGAGGGACAGTGGGTGAGTTGTCATCCTCTTGACCTCCCCAGGACTGCAGAGCTGAGCCTCTACCATGCCCTCAGCGATTCATATGAAGAAGTGACACTTCAAGAGGATGAGGTCATGGACCACTAGAAGAGGACAGCAAGTGAGACTGAGTGGCCTTTCACCAGCTCTGAGTCCTAGAACTGTCAAGGCTTATCCACTCCATCTTTTTCAGAGGACTCCAGCCAGGTAGGGAAGTCTCCAGGAGATGCAGTGGTGGCTGAGGTGGGTGGCATTTTGTGGAAAAGGGGGATCCTGGAGGATATGAAGGAAGGAGGATCTGTGGAGCACTGACTCATTCATGCCAGGACCTCTATTATAATTTATTGGATGTTTCTTACTGAAGTTATGTGATAGCAGAGGTCAGTTTAGGGAGAAAATGGGAGTTCTTTAAGGAGAGAATCACATATGCAGATATACAGGTGCATGACTGCATAGCATGTTGGCATAACATCGATGAAAATGACAGCTGTCAAAGCTTGAGCAGCAGCAGACACCTAATCAGTAAAGGTCTTATTTGCCATTCCAAAGAATGTGAACTTGATTCTGATTTATGGGGTCAAGTCAAGATTTTGTATGATGGAAAATAGTTCCAGCAATAATCTGTACAAAATGAATTTTGGAGGTCAAAAATTGAACAGCCAGAGTCTAGATGAAAGGGTCATTTCAGGAATTGGAATGAGAGGTGAATGAAGTTCTAGACTCGAGAAGGGACAGTGGTGTGACATATATATATATATATATATATATATATATATATATATATATCAATGTGGTAAAAATAAGGGATAGTTTTGGCAATCAGATAAAAGAGAAATGATTATTTAGATTTTATGCCATATTTAAATGGCATTGCTTGATTATTGTTGAGTCTTATGAATTGAATGTCTTTTTGATTTAAACCATTGTCAGATGATGTGCAAATATATTCTGACAAATACCGGATATCCTTTTGTGTTGATGATATTTTCCTTAGCTTAATGATTAAGTTGGTGGTGTCTTCTATATTTTACCTTTTGTTTCCCTTAGCACTGGAGAAAGATTCCCAAAGACATCTCATACACCAGTGTCAAGGAGATTTGCTTTTTTCTTTCTATCTTGTCTTTTCAGGTTGTATAGCAGGTCTCTAATTCATTTTGAATAGATTCTGTGTATGTTGTTAGACATAACTACAGTTTTATACCTTGCATTTTCCTGCCTTGCTTTCCCAAGTACATTTATTGAAGAGACCTTCATGATCCAGTGTAGGCCCTGGCTCCACTGTCATCAATTTGCTTTGAGTATATGTATTGGATTACCTCCAGGCTCTTAATTTTGTTCCCTTGAGTTTTGCATTTGTGTTTAATACCATTCATACTAACCTGATTATTATTGCTACATTCATGTAGACTGTAGCATTCCAGTGACATAATTGGAAAGCCTGTGAGTCCATACTGACCACAGATCATTGCTGTGGTAGCATTTCTCTAATGAACACTCTGTCCTGTGCCCCATTGTTTAAAATTCCCTACAGGAGAGGTTCACATCTCATGACTTTACCAAAGCTCAAGACTGTGGAAAAGAACACAGTCATACCAGTGGGGCAACCAGTTCTATGGGCTCCAGCTTAGTAGTTCCTATTAGGACAAGTCAGTAACAACACAGTGTGTAAACTTGTTTATGACTGAGACCATGGGCCTCTGGATCTTAAGAATTTAAAAGAACCCTTGTCCAGGAGGGAAAGTGGAGGAAGTTGAGGGTTATGTCACCAATCAAGTGTATGTATCCATAATCTGGCTCCAAAAAGAGGTTTATAACTATTTACGCACCAACTGGGAAAAAAACTATTGTCTAGAGAAATCTGCTGTATACTTCCCTTGTAAAAATCTGAATCTGTCAACCAGGATCCTTGTGACAGAATTTCATTAAGCTCAAGATGTTGCTTTTCATTATTTTTAATGGGATTCTCTTTTTTTTACCTGATGACTTCTTTTGAACTGTTCATATGGAATATAGACAAAGTTTCAAAAAACAGTGTGCTTTCTGCAGCAGTTCACAAAGCTGTTTTAAAAAAATCCTGGCTGATTTACAGGTTATGTTGCCTGCCCACAGGTCACTTTGCACTCATGTGGAATAGTTTATTTAGGCAACAATACAAAACTGTTACCTGTTAATAATTGCTCTTATTTAAAATTTTTTTTTATGAAATATATTGTGTATTCTGACCCTTGGGAATAATAATGCACAATGGTATATTAACAACTAATCCATTTAACAGTTAATACTGTCTAATTCAGCATTTCATAAATATGTATATACATGTATATGCGTATAAACATACACACAGACACACACATATATACCTGGAATATTGTCCCCATCCCCTAAAGTAAACAGAATTTTACATGAGCATAATTGATACTTCCTGGTTTAACAAGAATCTGAACCATTCATTTTAATGCTACTGACAGAACTAGAAATTTTCATAGCTAAACCACATGCTTTGCTACTCATGGAAATCCCTTCACTGAATCTAATTTTATTAAACAACTTTTGGAGAAACTACTCTATCAAGTTTTAAGTAAATGGTAGAAATGTGTCCTAAAGGTTTTTCTTTACATAAATGAGACATGAGCCACAGATAGCTATTTTTAAAATTCAGCTATTTACAAATAGGCAAAATTTTTCACAGTGTCTAACCTAAGATAGAATTCATGAGAACTACCTACCAAAAAGAAAATATGCATGTGAATCTAAAAATAAGTAGCAGTACTTGCACAGGAACTTATTATGATCAGCGCTTATGGTACTTTCAATAGAAGTCCAGGAAAAAAGAGTTTTAGAATCAAAGAGGAACAAGCCTATTATAAGCACATATACTACCCACCCCAAAATAAAGTGGTTGTGCTATTATGTATTTAAAGACAAATATGAAGGCAGCTGGGATAAAAGAAATGACAATCTCCATTAATTAAAAGCTACCTCAGCCAAATGATAAGAAAATGTTGGCATTCCCTTTTCTCTAGGGTCCCAGTGTATGCACATGACCTGGGCTGGCCTGGGACTTCCCAAGAAGCAGAGAAGTTCAGAGCTATATTCTAGGATCCTCAGCAAGAGAGGAGCTACCAGCAAGATATGCCTCTCATCCTCATGAAGGGGTGTCTTTGCAGAGACTCACAGAGGGGAGCAGAGCTGAGACATGTTCTGAGAAGTCCATTTCATTCCTGGTCACGTAGGACCTACTTTACTCCATGAACACCTGCTATCCAATCAACATATTTTAAGAAGTTTGTCATTTTGAGGTAATTGCATTAACTTCCAATTGAAAGAACCTGAATAATCAACAGCAATGATGATCTCACTAAAGTTCAAGATATATAAAATCACTTGCTCATGATTTTAACAAGTATCTAATTCAGAACAGAAATTTGTAAGATCCAAAATAATGCTTTAAAAATGACCCACAAAATTATAACCATTACTTTTGTTTGCTTCTTTTATATGTTTAAATCTATTTCTATCAGCATTCTCTGGTGGTAAAGCTGTTAAGGCCACCAGACACAGATGTTAAGGCCACAGACATAGCAATGACCAGGTTTGAGACATGGGTTGGGTAACAACCAAGAAGAACAACTCAGTTAAATAAAATGCTTTTAGAAATGTTATGAGATGGAGCTAGAGGTAAAAGCATAGAAATATGTCCTGGAGCATTCTCTTGGTGTTGTGAGCACAGGTCCAGGATGTCTGTGTCATTGCTTCACAGTTGTAAAGAAAAAAAAATGATACAAAGCAGCACCTAAGAAATGACCTAACTTTTGTAAAGTAAACAAAATAATACGTTTATATGTATACAAAAGTTCAGAAAGACAATACCATAATAAAACAAGTTCTGGATATGACTTTTCTGTATTTAAAAAAGACTTATATAAAATACAATATTGTCATCAAAAAGAAAAACAGACCTTTGAATAGCTACTAGAAAGAATCAAGATCTGTTCTTCAGGGTTTTTTCCACATCTTATATCAAATTCCTTACTTACTCACACCCTTCAAGAGGATATGAGTAGGGGGTCACTTGAGAGAGTACCTCTAGCCAGAAAATCAACAAAGCCTCTAAGGTCAAAACATAAAGGCCTATGAAAAGTAGATGAGCAATAAAACCTTAGTAGTCATATAATAATTAAATAATTTCTTTCATTTCAATTAAATAGTTGAATTGGGTTTTAAAATATTTATGATTCAATGTTTCTTTGTCAAAGAGCATAGCTTTTATTAAAGAGCATCTTTGTTACGCAGAACTGTTTTTACCTAGAGTCATCCTTTTCTAAAATTCTAGAATGAAAAAAATCAAACATTTTCTCCGTTCTGCCTCTGCTTGCTTATCTATAAAGCTCCCAACCCCAGTGGTTAGGTCTTTAGAAATTTTCACTCAGCACTTACCTTTAAAGAGGATCTACTGGCAGGAGGAAAAGGAAGGATACATGGAAACAAACATTCTTGTAAAGACCTGGCATCTTAACTCCCAAAACACAATTTTACAAGCTCAAGTGAAAATGTGTGTTTTTTTTCTTTTGAAACTTTTGACCAAAATCTCAGGAGTCAATCCATCTCACATCAAGAACAGGCAATATGTAAGATGAAGTCTGTTAAGTCACAGAAGTGAGGCTGAAGACATATTTATGCCAAAGTTAGTATTTGAAAGAAGTCAGAACCCCCCTGTTCTCCTTTGAGCAAAATGCCATTTAACACCATTCACATTAATAACACACCCTCTCACACCAATTTGTCTTTCTGTGAATCTCTATTTTAAATTTAAATACAACACTTTGCCTCATAACTTTTGAGTGCTAACTCCCTTAATGGATGGGAGAAGGGGTCTTTAGACCCTTACCTGGTCCCTACCCTTGAGACTTGCTCAGGGTAAGGATAAGGAAAAGGGATGGATACCCCAAAGTTGGTGTAGTTAAGTTTTAATAAACAAAAGATGAGAATATACTAAAGTGTCTTTACAAAGTCCCACAGGGCATTAAAAAGAATCACAAAAAGAAGGGCTGAGAACTCAAGGACCGCAGGTGAAATTGGGGAATAGGATGCAAGGAAATAACAGTGGATTCTGGTAGAGAAGAGGGAAAGAAACTGGTTGGACCCAGTGAGGAAAGAATAAAGGGTGGGGACAAAAAGCAGAGTCAGCCTGGCCCAGGTTTTCCATCCCTGAAAAAGCTGGCTCCAAGCAGGAAAGACTTAGAGACAGAGCCTCCTCATGGTGAACCCAAGGGTGAAGGAGGCCAGAGGGGCATTGGAAGGCAGCAACTCCATCCCCCGTGAGGGGTGAAAAAGAACCTTGAGCATCTCCAGGTCATATTTATGCGGCTGGTGGTAGCCCTACTGGTTCCAAAATCCAACTCGCTGGCTCCATTGCGGTCCATGCTGGTGCCACTGTCCTGGAGTCCCTGGCAACCACCTGGTAGACCTAAAACTCATAGTTGGGCTCTGGCTTCCCCTTGTGCCTGCCCTGCATGGTGCTGACACTGGGGCAACAGGTCAGTGTTACCCATGGGGCACCATGCCTCCTCTTCTCTGCCACTGACTTCTCTGACCCTCTTACTGTGCCTGCTTAGCAGTTGCTCTCTGCAACAATGTCCCAGGCAGCCTGGGGCTGTACCTGCTGCTCACCAGTCTTCTGAAGCCCAGCCCAGGCAAGGCTCAAGCCCTGGAATCACTTTATTCTGACGTGTCACAAAATCATCCACCACAGAATCTGTGAGATGCACTGTGAGGCCCTGCAGTGTCACCACAGACTGAAGTCCACAGAGCAGCTCCAGGGCCCAGAGCTGAGGTTTCACAGTTTCATTGGGGGTGCCTTGGCTCCCAGACATCTGCTGCCCATCAAACACACTGGACACATGACTGAGGAAATGGTAGCTTGCTGCTCCAGGCTGGCAAGGTTCTGGTTACGTGACTTCCATGGACCAAGATTGTTATGGAGCGCCATTGTCATGTGGAAGGGATGGAAGCCTTTTTGTTTCCACCCACATGATGGTCTCCTTCTCTTCTTCTTGCAGGGACTCAAAGGTGCAACAAGTCACTTTTGATATCACCTGCCTCTTTGATCCAGTTGTAGTCTGGAATAGAATCATTTCCATGTCAATACCATCACACTGGCTGTGATTACTAGAAATGGAAATGGCTGTCTTTCACATTTTCCTCTTTTCTGTCCATAATTTTCCTCTTGAGGACATGATCCTGTGTGGGGAACAAGACAGGTTAATTGTGTCCTGAGTGTCATAGTGCCAGGATCAGTTTCCTTGCAGGCACTGCCCATATGCAACTTTCACAACCGGATTCCTCACACAAGTCTAGGCCATTCATGGTCAGGACTGCACAGGGAACCCCTGAGTGCAGAAAGAGATTCTTTGCAGTCAGACAAGAGCCAGAGTCTTCTTGTCCCTTAGGTCCATATAGCACTTTTGTCCCTTCTCCACCTTGAAGTCTCTCCTGCACTTTTCTAGGATAAGGAGCTCACCTCCTGAGGATTTCTTGAGATCCTCCTGTCCAGAAGGTCCCTCATGGTCAGTGAGCCACGTAATCTACCACAGAGAGCTGGCTCAAGCAGAATCTTGTTTTATTTTATTTTTAAAGGAAAGGCAGGAATGAAGGTATGGATGAAGACAAGTAGGCAGGCAAGAAAAAAGAAGAGGGAGAAGCAATTGATTTTATTTTTGTTTAGTTGTTCACATTGGTTGTTTCTCCCTGGACCCATGACATGAACCCTAGTCCTTGGGATATATGAAAGACTGGTTTCTTGAAATGCTGTTCATCTAACCATTATGCCACAAGAGCACACCCCAGCTCCTAAATTATTCATGTCGTCCTACTTTACTCTCCATATCTACTCTCACAGTTCCTCAGCAGGAGGTCAACAATTGTCCTGAGGATGATGAGTTGATAGGTACTGTGCTCACGACTTCTCAATGGCTTCACCTGGCCATTCCAAACCGCAAAGTGTTGTCTTTGCAGGATTTAGATGTGCTAAGAATTGTTGGTGAAGTCATGGGACCTAAGTTTGGTCATAACCCTGTGGGAAGTGTGAATCTCCATGATCACTGTTGGACCCTGTCCTAACCAGCATCAGAAGCTGGGTTTCTGGTGTCCTAGAAAGGATCCTTCTGGTCTTGCATTGACGGTCATGAGATCAGGAATGAGGCTTCCACCCTAGGAGTTTAGGAACTTTCGGGAAACTGACAATTGACAGGCAGCTCCAGGTCTTTCCTAGGTTCTAATGGTGACACTAAGTGAAGGCACAAAGGAGGTGGGAATGTGTCCTGAGGGTATTTCAACCCTGCTTCACCTCCATCTAGTGTGTTCAGAGCAGCATCCACTCACTGTGGTGAACACTTACCCTGAGTTGAGACAGTAGACAGCACCTGGGATCTGATGCCACCTGGGACAAAGTTCATTCTTCCTGTGTCCCTTTATTAGACTCCTTCAGCTCTGTAGGTCCTGCTCAGCATTCACAGTCACTCAGCGAAGCTGCCCTGAACACCTGGAGTGTATTTTTATTTATCCTTACTGAGGTCGTATGTTTTGTTTCCATCCAATGTCACCCATTCGGGGAGAGTGGCAACATTTCCAGGCACCTTCTGATAAGGACTAGGGCTGTCCTCAGCTTATATAGGATGTGGGACCGAGGTCTCTATCCTCAGCTCTCTACCCCCTTGAGGTGTGATCCACTGGAGGATTCTCTCTCTAGCTCACCTGGAATTTGGGGTCCCCAGGTCTTCTGTCTAAATTGGGGCATACGGCTCCAAGAGCCTAAACAACTGCTTGGGAAATGAGCAGGCACTTCTGCAGTCATCTTACTGGACTGATTATGCTGATCCTGGGGACCATAGAAGAGGAGGGATGGAGTTGTGGGGATGGGGATGGCTAGGTCACAGGAACTGGGTGAGACACACTTTGGTCTTCTCCTGCTGCAGCTCTAACTTGATGTCCCTGACTTGGCCAGCAGCTCCTTGTTGGCGAACTGCAGCTCAGCCAGCACATCTGCCTTGTTACCTTGCCTGGACTGCTGGTCCTCTTATTGGACATGATAAGGGACCAAGAGTCCCAGTGGACCCCATCCTGGTGTCCCTGCCAAGCTCAGCCAGCAGCCCTCCTGATCACATCTACATCTTCTCAGTCACCTGGGGGAGAGTGCATCAACTAAAGACCTGGCCATGGCCACTGGGTCCTGGTGGTATCCCTGCAAGCACCCCTATCCAGACATGATGAGCCCTAAATTGGTGTCTACTCCTCACCCTAACCTTGCGACTGAGATCCAGGATTTGAAAATACTGCCTAAATGGTGTGTTCATGACTTCTCAGCATATAGTCAGGACCTAGGTTCCTCCAGGCACCCCTGACCTTCGTTGGAGAATCAAGCCTCAGCTGAGCCTGCGCCTCCACCACCCAGGCTGCCTGGTGCCCCAGGGCCAGAGAGTGTGGGGCAGGCCCTGTGGTGCTCATTGAAGCACAGGGTCCCCTCCACTGGCTACCTGAGAGACCAGTGTTCTTGTCTCCTCACCTGCACAAGGAGGTCCTGGACTATCCCTGTCCCCCAACACCCCCTTACCTGACATACAGAGAGAGATGCCCAAAGAGTTGCCCTTCCCAACTGATAGGCTCCAGAAAGGACTCCAAGTCTGGTGTATCATCAGATCAGCTCTCCACCTGTGAGTAAAGAGCTGGGCTGCACCATCTGTGGTCACCCTCTCTGCATGAGCCCTCATTCCCCTTCTGCTGCCCAGTGAGAACTCTTAGGGTCCAGGGAGAGTCAGGAAATGTCACAGTGCATGTGGGCAGCAGTGTAGGAAGGAATCACTTTGCGATGAAGAGGAGGGGTCACAGGTGGAGAGTAGCAGTTCCCTTCCCAGTTCTGGATGCCTGTAGAGACTCATGCTGGACAGCTGGTCATCATCTCTTCCAGGGACCTATCAGCTCTCAGAGGAGATTAGGAGCACTGTGTGGGGAGGAACGGGGTTACACTTTGGCTCTCTATTCTGGGTTCATTTTCCAGATTGCTTCCCTGACATTCTGTAAAGGTTCCTGATCTACATGACGAGTACCTGCAAACTGATTAGCAAACATTCTCCCCCCTTAATCCTCATGGATGCCTACATGAGACCCTCACTCTGGCTCTTACAAAAGGGTCAGTGGAGTGCTACACCCATGAGCCACTGTCATCTCTCCTCTTCAGACTTTGGGCCTCAGTGTATACCAGAAGAAAAGGAAAAAGAAATGTGCGTCTGAATATATCTGGGATAGATTGGGACAATGCTTATTTTGGCAAATAATTCATTTGAAAGGGTCCTGGTTGCTAAAACTCGCCAGTGACAAAAGCTCTCACCTAATCACCTGCTCAGCCTCTGGTGGATCCAGTGATATGTATGAGGTTTCCATCATAGAGAGAGAGAGAGTGAGGAAAACCAAATGGTTGTCGATCTCAGAGAAATAACGTCTGTTCTTGCCAATGGGTCAAGTGTCTGAAATATTGTTTGTGGAAAAGGAAGAACTGATGCTAGCACCAATCTGGGCAACTTACATGCTGCAGGATGGGTTAGATGCCCAAATAAAAGTGCCAGGAAGAATGTGGGAAAGCCCCAGGAACATTGGACTGACCTCAATGCTGCCAACTCAGTGCACTAGCTTGATGCTGTTGAGACCTGGCCACATCAATAATACCATCATTGGAGAATCATAAAACTGCACAGTCACCCTCACGGGGACCACGGGGACCCGAAACAACAGACCACTTCACTGAAAACTCGGTTCTCACCAGGCAACAGGGAGCTGCCAAGAGAATATGTACCAAAAAAGGAAATAAAAATAATTTCAAATCATATGAGAAGACCTCTCTTCCAGATGTAGAAAATCATGAGACAGTGCCTTTCACCCTGAAAATGAGGAAAAATGTCACAGGATCTACACAAAGAATTTTTGAGTCCATTAAGAGTGAAAGTCATAATCACCTGAGGGGCTGGGTCCCTGTAAGGACTCTAGGGTTTTCCCCTGTGGGGAGCACAGAGAAGCAGACAAGGAGAAATGAGCACATGGTGGATGGAGGGAGACTTTGGTGTCTCTGGAGCTCAACTGGAGCCATCCCAGGAGCTACATTAGGCACACAGGAAAAGCCCAGGGTGGGGCCAAGCACTGGAGAGCATCCACTGCCAAGATGGCCCACCTCCCAGAGCGTCTTTCCACATTAGGCTTAGACCTAAGCCCCTGAGAGAAGTGTAGTGGGCCGCTCATCCACAGAGTAATGGGATGAGATAAATGAAAGTCCCTCTTCCTACCCATTAAAGGAGTTAGAAGATCAATTGCCTTTCAGGATAAAAGTCAGAGAAAAGGCACATGCCCTTGGAGATGGAGTAAGGGAAGGTCTTGGAGTCCAAGACCCAGCATGGACACAGCCCTGGGATGCTGGGGGAAATGACCTGGAGGCTGAGATGACCCATCCCTAAGTTTAGGCATGCAAGTTGACTACTCTAATGTGGACACCTCGCACCCTTAAGCCAGTCTTGCACCAAGTAGCTACCCACAACAACCTGTTGCTTGGCAAGGAGCAAGGTACAGAAAGAGAGACTCCATGTTGCAGGGGTACATGGGTGCAGGAGGTTTCGAGAGTGTATGGTTGACCGGAGCACTGAGCACCATGCTGAGCTCAGCTCATGGCAGCCCATAGCTAGAGGAGCAAGGTCTTCTGCTGGGCTAAGCATGTGAGAGAAATGCAAACCCTAACCTGCTCACACTGCCTGTTGCACTTGGACTCACACTATAATGTGAGAAGAGATGTGCCCATTTCTAGACTTAAGTATTATTTTCCCTAATCTCTACTATTCTTTTATAGATCATGTCTGACTTTCAATAAAATGTACATGAGACACAGAAAAAAGCAAAGCAGACAATCCATGGTCAATAAATAAAGCAACTAATGAAAATAGATTTGGAGATTCTAAATAGTGCAACTATATGGAAGGAAATTTAAGTAAATGTTAATAAAATACTCAAGGACCTAGTGGAAAAGGTGGACAACATATATGAATATTTGATAGTAATAACAAAGAAATGGAAGCTATTAGAAAGGCTCAAAAGGAAAGTTTAGAAGTAATAAACATTTCAAAGATGAGGAATTTCTTGGCTGACTCTAAGTGGAATTGCACAGCTGAGGAAAATCTCAATGAGCTTGAAGACACATCAGTAGAAAGTATCAATATATAATATAAAGGGAAAAAGGAAAAGTGAGTCATTTGCACTGTCAGACGATTTCAAGGATACTCACAACACTGCTGTGGCCCCAGGGCACAAAGAGAGACCAGGGAGAAGAAATGCTAAAGAAAAAAAGATAGAGGAGTTTTAAAAATTAATGAAGCACAACAAACCACAGATTTAAGGAGTCCATAGATCCTCAAACAAAATAAAATAGACATCACAGTCAAATTGATGAAAACTAAGCCGAAAGAAAACCTTGAAAAGAAACAAATCAGAAGCAACAGAAGTACATTACTATTCAATGTCAAAGACAAGAATTATGGAAAACTGCTCAATAGGATGAGGTAAATTAGAAGAGAATGAGTTGGCATCTCTAAAGTGTTTGAGGGAAAAAACAGCAAATACCTTTCAAGCCAGAAGTCCATATTTAGAAAAAAAATCCAAAATGAAGAAAGTGACCACCTCACATTCACTAGGATGGCTTCTGCAGTTTTTTCCTTCTACTTGAACTTTAAAATTTTTCCAGATTTTTAATTAAAATAAATATAGAAAATAACAACTAGGTATATGGATACAATGGTGGAAATGTAAAATAGTACACCATTTTGGAAAACAATCTAGCAGTTCCTCACATAGTTGAACAAAATTATCATACAACCTAGTAATTGCCCTCCTAGGTGTATACCCAAGAGAAGTAAAAAGACAATGATAGATAGGTAAGTAAATAAAGATAGATAGAACCATTCAAAGTTCATAATAGCATTATTCATGGGACCTCCAAAAGTGGAGAAAACTCAAATGTCTGTCAAATGATAAGCAGAAGTCCATGGACTATCATTCATTCAGAGGAAGTGATGACATATGCAATTATGTGCATGAATTTTTCACAGTGAAGATGTCAGACACAAAGGCCATTATTGCATGATTCTGTGTATATGAAATGTGCAGAATAGACAGATAAACATACAGAAAAAAAAGAAAGTTTGTAGTTGCCAAGAGCTGGAGACAAGGATGTGGGAAATGATTGCTAAAGGAGCAGGGACTCTGGGGGATGTTGGAAGTGTTTTAAATTTGTAGTGACAGTTACACAACTCTGAATATACTAAAATCTCATGAAGTCACACTTTAAGTGGGTATAATACATTATTAAACTTGTTACCCCACAAAATGAAAGAGAAATAAAGACTTTCAAATAGCAAAATTTGAGAGTATTGTAGACAAAATCTTAATGGAACATGCAGAATGAAAAATGACACCAAAATGGAAGCTGAATCTACACAAGGAAATAGTGTTCAAATTGTAAAAATGAAGGACTATATAAGACTCTCATTTTTAATTCTCTTAAAACATGAGAGATTGTGGCACAGCCTGATAGAGTAATGGTTAGGTCAAGTCCCTCTGAAGGAGGTCAAGCCATAAACCACTAGGTTCAATTCCTGATTGGGGAGAAATAACCAGTGTGAACAACTAAATAAAAGAAATAAATGCTTCTTCCAGAAAGATAGAGATTGAGATAGTTTGCTTGTCCTTTAGCACTTATAACATTTATAAAAGTCAAATATCTGCAAAAATAAAGAAAATGAGAAGAAAAAAGTCATAGACTATAAGTGAATTGGCATAATAGCAAGAAGAACTGTGGTGAACTAAAGATTATATTGAAAACCTAAAGCAAGCACCGAAACTTAAATTTAGAGTAACCAATAAGTGAATACTAAGATTACAGTAGGATTGTAAGTAATAATCCAGGAATGCTGTTCTAGAGTAGTGGTTAGTTCTGTCTCTGACCAGGTGTAATTACACACATCCCTAGGAATCAGTTTCAACTGCTGAGCTAAGAGAAAAAATCAAGATGAACAACTAAAATAAAATATTTCTTTCTTCTCTCACTTCTAGCCTACCTGCATAGTTACCTTAATTGTGGTCTATACCTCATCATAACAAATAATAATCATAATCAAAGCAAGGATAGAACTAATAGAAAATAAAGAGGAAAAAACTAGATTTAAATCCAGCTGTATAAGTAAATATTAAATGAAAATTGGTTAATTAATACAACTAGAAGATAGACTTTTTCAGATTAGATTTTTTTCTGAATGGAAATCACCATATGTAATATGCAAAAAAACTCAGTTTTGATACAAAGGTATAAATCAATTAAAAGTTAAAGAATGAATGACTTATATGTTGCAAATGAAATCAAAAGAAATCTAAAGAGATTAATGTTAGAGCACTTGGATTTTGTAGCAGCCAACACACTAGGGATAAAAGAAATGTTACATAGTAGCAAAAGAGTGAACAAACCAAGAAGCGGCAAACATAAATGTCTATGAACCAAATAATAGCTTTTAACATACATAAGACAGAAACCAATAAAAGTGGAAGTAGAAATAAGAGTATTTTCAACTATAATTAGAGACTTCAGCATTCATTTCTCAGAAAGAGATGAGAAGTATACCAAAAATTAGATAAGGATGTAAAATATATCAACCAATGACTTCATTAATGTATAACTCACACCACCTCCAATAAAGCAGAATGTATATTATTCTCAAATGCACATCAAACACCCATCAAACCAGACTACATGCTGGCAATACAACAAATATCAAGAAAGCTAGAATAAATGAAATTATCCATAGTATGTTCTCTGTCCAAAAATGTTAAACTAGAAATACAAAATGGAAATGTATCTAAAAATGTTTAAATATTTGTGAATTCAAAAACACACTGTAATAAATGCACAGTTGAAAGGAAAAATATTAGAAAATATTTTGAACTAGATGAAAATAAAATCACAATATATCAAAATTTTTGAGCTAAAATTAAAATAATATAGTGAGAAAAACTTATGACAATAAATGTGTATAATTGAAAAACAGAAAGTCTCCAATCATAATGTAATCTTTGTCTATACTTCTATGTTAAGAACATAGAAAAAGTAAATATAAAGTAAGTAGGGATTGGAATAATGGACACTAGTAGAAATCAATAAATATTAAAAAGTAGGAGAAACCAATAAAACTGAAAGCTGGTTTATTGAATATCAATAATTTTGACAAACCCCCGGAAAGACAGATCAAGAAAAAGAGAGAGAACACATATATTACCTATATCAGGAATTAAGTAGGGTGTATCACTGTATATACTGCAGACATTGAGAGGCTGGCGTAAGCAAAATGGACATATTCTTGAAAGATTCCATCATCTAATGCAGTTCACTTATAACCAGAAGAGTCTTTTATCCACTAAAGAAACTGAATTTCTTGTTTAAAAAATCATCTAACAAAGAAAATGTTAGGCACAGATGGAAGGAATAATAATGACAACTCTGTATTAACTCTTCCAGAAAAAAAATCTTCCTGATCCTTACTCAGGGAAAATTATGAGAGAAGTCAAAAGACAAAAATTATAAAAATGTCTACAAAATGGACTCATCAAAGCAATTATACATCTATATTGTACATTATATTATACTATTCAATAAATGAAATGCGATATATGAAATCAATGGGGAATAGGACAATGGAATTCCTTCCTTCAATGTTTGAGATAGAGGTTCCAGGATCAGTGGACCAACTAACCTGATTTTGACCTTGACTAAGTGTAAATCAGGTGACAAACCTGTCCCAGGAGGGGCTAGTCACCTCTCCAGTCTCAGTCTATTCTCTCAGTCATTTCTCCCAGATTGTCCAGATCCTGAAATGTTAGGTATTTTTCAGAAAATAAAGCTCAATAAATCTAGTATTTTTTAGTATTTTATTTCAGTTATGTTATTTTACAGTTTCATAATAATGGATGGAATTTATATCGAACAGTTCCAGGTTAGAGATTTTCCTCATGTAAATGAATTTTCAGAGGCAAAGAAACAGGAAAGCAAGACAGAAAAGAAATAATTTTTTAAAAAGAATTTTTCATGTGCATTACATTTACTTATCCAAGAGGTAATTCTGAAGAGAACTTTTAAGTTCTTAGATCGATTTACAGGTATGATTCAGGTCTGGCTTATTTGTGTTTTCTTTCTGAATAGTCAGTCCTTTACATGGAACATAGGCTTTATTTGGGGTAATTTCACTCAAATAAATATTTCTTGAAGTTTAATTGTGGTTGGAGTACTTAAAAGAACAATATAAGGACATTTCCATTTTGGGTGAAACTTGTCATTAGGAATTTATTTTTCCAGGACCATAATAAAATGCTAATAAAATGTTAATGATTTTTGTTAGTTGATTTTTAAAGATATTTTGGGAAACTTGATGACCTCAGGGAATCCCCAAACCCTCTTAAGTAGTACGAACTGATTATCTCAAGTCAGTCCAGACTCATCTCTTTTACATTACTTAAAGTCATCTGATTTGGGATCTATTTTAATTAAAATGTTGCAGTTTACTTTTATAGTATCAAGTAATCACATAAGTGCTACCAGGGAATGTAGACCATGACAGAAGTGTTAAGAATTTTCTTGCTAGACACATACCCAGATTACTTATAAATTAATATCTACAAAAATATAAAAATATAATTGCAATTATATACCCTGTCAGTAATTTAAGAACATTTTTGTAATATCCAAATGCTTTTCTGAGTTAAGTCAACACTTAAAAACATATTTTTTCTTTTATTAAAGCAACATTGAATTATATCATTATATAGGTTATATGTAGTCATTGTTATAAATCAGCATCTGTATATACTAATTATATAAATTTTATACTTAGATTTAACGAACTAACAATTTACAAAATGAGATTATGAAAATAATTTTTAAGTACATATAATTTGTCTTGAATTTGTTGCAAATACAACTTTCAACACAATAAGGTAGAATATCTTCCAACATTTTGCCAGTATTGTAAACAGTTACAATGTTGCATTCTATATCTTTTTCATTTTCAATTCTAGTGGACATTTAAAATAAAACCTGGGGATCTGAAGAGAAGATGTCGTTGACTGAAATTGGTCCCAAAGACACTCCTGAGTAAGCCCAGGGATTTTCCAGAGTTTTCACAGATGGAGAATTGTAGAAACTTCTGCAGCTCCCCAGGGGCACTGGCAGCATCCAGGGAGCTTGATGCTGAGCAGTAGGCTTTGTAGGTGGTGAGGACGGTGCAGAGGTTTTGCATGGAGACCACTACAGTGACCTCCAGTCCTTTGTTCTACCTTGAGCACTTACAGAGATGCAGCTAGAGCCACATTAACATGCAGCAGCAGCAAGAACTTCCAGAAAAAACCTGAAGCTGCTGTAATTTCCCGAGACCTTAGCCACAGCAGCCTCCTTGGTTCTCTCATGGGCTCTTACAAAAACAATAGCGGCAGGCACTCCAATTTCCAGCGGCAGTAATGTACACAGTGCTGGGAGCAGCAATCCTAGATCAAACTGAAAAAGCACTGGGGAGAAAGTATCGCTACCTTCATGGACACTTGTCTTGAATGAAATCCAGAAGGACAGATTTAGGGACAGCTGAACAAGGAACATAGAGGCATGGTCCTTCTTCTGCCCCACACCTTGGAACTTAGGCTCCTTGGAACTCAGGCTTTAGTGATGAAGTTTACTGAGGTGTGATTTGTGGACAAGACTTAGTTCTAGTGGCTTGGTGAGGACATCAAGCCCAAGTGCAGTTAACAGAAACAAGTACTCCAGGTCAAGCCAGTTGAGTTTTATCAGCAAAACAAGACCTCCACACCACACTAGGCTGCAAGAGATGCACAGATCCTGGGCCCTTTGAACCCCTCCTCCACGTAGTAGACATTTTCACTCCCTGATACAGGAAATAAACACTGTGCAAGCCTGTAAGGATCAAAAATATAAAACTAGAGTGCCCCATGCCAAAAAACAAAAATAGCCACTTATCTATAAGAACTCACACTATGGGGGGAAAAAACAACCCAGCATATCTTGAAAGCTCAAGAAATGGAAACAGAACAAAATGACAGCTCCCAAGCAATCAATTTTGAAGACATGGAACATTGATTCTTTTTAAGTGATAAAGAATTCAAAGTTACAATCATAAATACAGAGAGCTAAAAAAATTCAGAAAAAACAAACCAATGACCTCAAAAGCAGCATCAAAGAGCAGAAGACAGAAATTAAGGTTTTACAGAGAAAATTAAAAGAGATAAAGGATGTAAAGTAGGTAATTAATGAATAACTCAGTGGAGGAAAGGATTAATGATCTAGAGGATAGTAAAGCACAAAGGGGCCAGGAGAAAGAAGAAAGTTAAATTCAATGCAAAAATAAGAAGAAACACTGAGAGAATTTTCAGAAGCCATTAGGAAAGACAACATAAGAATATTGGGTATCTCAGAAGGTGAAGAGAAAAAAAAGGGAACAGAGAATATGTTCAAAGAAATAATTACCAAAAATTTTCCAAGTCAAGTGAAGGAAATGAGCATGTAAGTCAATTAAGGCAACAGAAAGCTCAATTATATATCTGCAAAAACAAACTACACCAAGACATAAAAATGCGAAGTTATCAAAAGTCAAAGACAAACAAGAATTTTAAAGGTAGCCAGGAGGTAAAAAATAGATCCCATCAGACTTACCTCAGAGTTCTCAGCAGAAACTCTATGGAAGAAGAGTATGGGATGGGGCTTTCAAACTACTTCAAGTAAAATATGCCAGCCAAGAATACTATATCCTGCAAAACTCTTTCTTAAATTTGAGGGAAAAATAAAAGTTTTACAAAAAAACTGAAAGAGTGTGCCATCACAAGATCTCCTTTAGAAGAAATGTTAAAAGAAGCTCTACTAGCTAAACCAAGGAGAAGAAACTATATCTAAATAAAGTGCTAATAAACAAAATGGGAAAGCAAAAAAAAAGAATGGCATTAAAAAGTTCTCAAATATCAATAATCACTTTAAATGCAAATTGACTGAACTCATCAATGAAAAGGCACAGACTGGATAAATGGATTAAAAATAAGACCCAGCTATATGTTGTTTACAAGAAACTCATCTACAATCAACAAAGACTTAAAGTGAATTGATGGATAACAGCACTCCAAGCTAATGGTGAATCTGAAAGAACTGGAACTGCTATACTCATCTCAGATAAGTTGTCTTTCCACAAAGAAGTTAAAAAAGTTATAAAGATGGACATTATATGATGATAAAAGTATGAATACAACAAAAGGGCAGCACTTATTAATGTATATACACCTAATAACAAAGCATTCAAATGTATCAAGTAAATTCTTAACAGATATAGAGTTACTGACAGCAGCACAATAATAACAGGGGACTTTAAAACTCCTCTTTCAAAAAAAGGCAGATTATCCAGACAGAGAATCAATATAGAAAAACATATCTTTAAACAACAAAATAGAAGAGCCAGACTTAATAGACATATGTAGAGTATTTCACCTTAAAATACAGACTGCACATTATTATCAGGTGTTCATGGAACATTCTTGAGGGTAGATCATGTATAGGGACACAAAACAAGTCCTAATAAATTTTCAAAGGTATAAATAATAATATCTAACATCTTCATATCACAACAGCAGCAAACTAGAGAATAACCTAAAGGAGAAGAGAAATATTGCAAAAAAACTGGAGAAAAAGGAGAATTTTACTGAATAACCATTGGGTAAAGGAGAAAATTAGTGATGAAATTAAAAGAACATTTGGCATCAAATGAAAATGAAGACAGAGCATATCAGAATCTGTGGGATGCAGCAAAATCAGTAAAAAGAGGGAAATGTATAGCAATACCATCCTACCTCACAAAATAAGAAGAATCACAAATGAAAGACCTAAACCTTCACCTAAGGAAACTAGAAAAATGGTGTTGGTGAGGGGGAAGAAATATAAATCCAACATGAGCAAGGAAATATTAAAGCTTAGGGCAGAAATCAATGAAAATAGACATCAAAAAGACTATCCCAAGATCTATGAAACCAAAGTTATCTTTTTTAAACATAAACAAAATAGGCCACTAGCCAGACTCAAAAAAAGATGAGACAGAATACACAAACACATATAATCATAACTGAAAGAGTGTTATTCAAAACAGATAGAGCAGAAATAAAGAATATTATAAGAGAATATCATGTACAACTATGTAGCAACAAATTGGATAACCTAGAGTGGGCATATTTTTGAAATATGACATTTCAAAACTAAATCAAAAACTAGAAATCATTAACAGATCGATTACAAGCAATAAAATCAAAATAATTATTAACCCCCCCAAAAGCCCTGGTCAAGTGAATACTACAAAAAATTCAAAGGAGAATTAATGGAAAACCTTCTTAAGCTAGTCAATAAAATTCAACAACTTGGCAAATTTCCAAGCACTTTTCTGTTGCCAATATTACTCTGATTCCAAAACAAGATGAACACAACACCAAAAGGAAAATTATTGGCCAAATCTTTAATAAAAATTGATCCAAAATTCTTAATAAAATATTATAAACCAAATTCAATAACATTCAACAAATAATACACCATGATCAAGTGGATTTTTTTCTGGGGATATACAGCTATTTCGACATAGGCAAATCAATAAATGTGATCCCTTACATCAATAAAAAAGGACAAAAAACATGAAAATCTCAATAGACACAGAAAAGCATTTGATAAATGTCAACACCCATTTGTTAAAAATGTCAAAAAAAAGCAGGCATAGAAAGACTGTATTTCAACATAATAAAGGCTTCATAGTCAATACTTCACTCAATGGAGAAAAGCAATACTCTTCCTCTAAGATCAGGAATAAGACAAGGATGTCCATCAACTATCTCTCCATCACTATTTAATACAGTGTTGGAGGTCCTGGCCAATGCAATTAAACAAGAAAATGATATAAAAGGTATCCAAATAGAAAAGGAAGAAGTGGAAATATCACTATTTGCAGATGACATGATAATAGACATATAGAACCTCAAAGACTCAAATAAAAAGCTACTACATATAATATATAAGCACAGTAAAGTAGCAGCCTACAAAATTAATATTAAAACATCTGTTGAATGTCTGTATGCTAACAATAAAAATATAGAATGAGAAATGAAGAAAACAATACCATTCACAATTGTATCTAAAAGGAATATACTTAATCAAAGAAGTAGAGGACTTACACCATGAGAACTACAGGATATTGCTAATGGAAATAGAAGATGGCAAAAAGAAATGTAAAGATATTCCATGCTAATGGATTGGAAAAATTAACAATCAAAATGGCCATACTGCCCAAGGCAATATACAGATTCAATGCTAATTACATCAAAATTCTAAAGATTCTCCCCACAGATACAGAACAAATAGCCACAAAATTTATTTAGAACTAAAAACAAGACAGGTAGTAAAATCAATCCTCAGGGGAAAAACCAACCATGGAGGAGTCCTACTACCTGACTTCAAACACAACTACAATGTAATAATAATAAAAAGCATGGTATTGGAATAAGAACAGAAATACAGATCACTAGAACTGAATTGAAACTCCAGAAATATATTGATAAATATATGGACCTCTAACTTTTGACAAAAGAACCAAAAGCTTAAATGGAGTAAGGATTGGTTCTTCAGTAAATGGTGCTGGGAGATTTGGACAACCACAAACAAAAACTTAAAACTAGACCACTGCCTAACACCATACACAAATATAACTCAAAATTGGTTAAAGCCTTAGATGTAAGACCAGAAAACATAACATACACAGAAGAAAAGATAGGTAAAATATTACTGGACATAGACCTAAGAGGTATCTTTGGGAAATTGATTCCAATAACAACAAATAAAATCCAAATGAAACAAATCGGATTACATCAAACTAAAAAGCTTCTACACAGCCAAACTAGCTAGCACAAAAACAAAAAGGCATTCAACTGAATGGGAAAAGATATTTTCCTATTGCACCTTTGACAAGGGGTTAAAATCCAAAATATATAAAGAATGCATAAAATTGGACATCAAGAAAGCAATCCAATCAAAAATAGATTGATGATCTTAATAGACAACTCTTCAAGGATGACATGAATTGCCAACAGGTTCATGAAAATATGTTCTACTTCCCTTATAATTAGGGAAATGCAAATCAAAATAACAATGAGCTATTGTCTCACTTGTGAGAATGTCTATAATTCAGAAAAAAGAAAAGTACTGGAGAGAATGTAGAGAAAAGTGAACTCCAATTCACTGTTACTGGGAGTGTAAAATGTGCAACCATTATGCAGTGTGGTGATTCCTCAAAGATTTGAGAATGGAAATTCAATATGATCCAGTTGTTCCCCTACTGGGTGTTTACCTTAAAAACACAACAACACTTATTTGCAGAGATATATGCTCCCCATGTTCATTTCAGCATTATTAACAATAACCAAGATCTGGAAACTCCTTAACTACCCAGCAATAGATGAGTGGTTAAAAAAGATGTGGTGTGTATATGCAATGGAATATTATGCAACCATCCAAAAGAGATAAATTCTGTCATTTGCAGAAACATTATTGGTCTTTGAGAGAATTATTATCAGTGAGATAAATAAAAAGGAGAAAGAAAGACATCTTATGATATCACTCATACGATGTATATAGAAATAGAAAATGAATGATATAAATTAAACAACACTAGACAAAATGTAAGAGAGAAAACTAATGCAAACAACAGACTCAGTGGTGAGTGTAAAAAGGTAAATCAAAGAGTACAGGAGAGATGGGGAGGGAGGACGGAAAATGAGATTAATTGTAAACTGAAGGGCAAGATATAGTGGTATATATACCTATTGTGGCATATACAGATGTAAATTTGCTATTATATATACCTCAAATCAAGTTAATGTTAAAATGCAATAGTTCTTCAGTAAAATCATTTTATCAAAAATTAAAAAAAATTCCTCTAGGACTCTTTTCAATATACTAGAAAGGAATGACCACATTAAGTTCAATAATATCAGGTACAGGCATATTGTATTTCATCTGACTTTATTAAGTCAATGCACACGTGAACTAAAACTTACCTATTGAAAATTTTACTGAAAATCAACTAAATCATGGATTAACCAGGTAATTTTACATCAGGATGAAAGGAGTTAAGTGTAACAATAAATATTGTATTACTCAGTCACAAGTATAATTAGTGAACAAACAGAGAAAACTTGTGATTATTTTGAAATAAGTCATTGACAAAAAATATTGATGACTTTTATATATTAATAATTTTATCATGTAAATAAATGAATAAAGTGACCACAAACGATAGTGTAGATCTCTGATACGGTGCTTCAATAATGAAACTACTACAAAATGAAAGGTCACTAATAGATAATAAGGATTAAGAAGCAAATGAGACCTAAACCTTAAGTACACTTTGAAAATGAGGGGTTAAGGGAATATTTTGGACATAAATTTGTTCAAAACCCTTTCAATTGTCTGGCAAATGTCATATATTAGAATACATAGTATGAAAATGTGGGTGATTTATGTTTCTCCTAAATTTGTGGAAACATTGACTTGGACTACTATATGTATAGGAAACATCTCTATGGAGTTTAGAATTTCAGTGGAGAGATTCCAGCACCCAGATCAAGAAAAAAATATTAAGTCTGGATAATGGCAAAAGGTAAAATGATCAGTTACACTTTTTTATGATACCTCCACTAGGGGGACACATTTTATTGCCAAGACTCATTTACTTCAAAAATTCTTCCAAAGAACATTGTGAGAATGGATCATCTTCCTTCCTCAGTTTTACAGCACATTGCTCGAGACCCATTTATGCCTCACTGTGTCCACATGTCTCAGATAATAAGCATGACTGCATAGTGTTGGAGAGGTAGAGTTAAGGAAAAGGTATAAGGGCTCACAAGAACCACCACACAGATCTCAAAACCAACTGAAAGTTCTACTGACTGGGGCCTGTCCGGCTTTGTTCTGTGTGTTGGAAGAAGGTATGCAGCATTGAACTCTATGACTCACTGCCTTGGGATAAATAAGTGAAATACTCTCAGCCTGGCCATCTGGATTAAGAGAAGGCACACTATCTCTGACATCCCTCCCCAAGTCAAGAATAAGAAGGGGAGTGGGGTTGATACATTTATACAAAAATATCCATGAGACCTTTTCTCTATCAAGGCTGGCTGGAAAAACATCTTTCTTTTCTGAAATGAATCAATAAGTACTGGGGGAGATGACTATTCAAATGTGACTTCAAGGACCATAAAGGATTATCAAAATATAATCCTAGCAAACAAGAAAAAAATCCTCAATTAGCTGATCCTAAGGTAGTGAGAAGTATAAATTGATTTACAAATAAATTAAGATAGTCTCAAAGAAAATAACTGAAATAAAAAAGAACAGACAACTAAATGAAATCAGGAAAACACATGAGCAAAATTAAAAGTTCAATGAAGATTAAAAAAAATCAAAAAACAAAATATCCAGGGCTGAGGAATCCAATGACTGCACTGAAAAATCATAGAGAACTTCTACAGCAGATATGAATAAGCAGAGGGAAAAAATCAATGAGCTCAAAGACAGATATTTTGAAATTATACAGTTATAGGAACAAAATAAATTTTTAAATAGCTAAGAAAACCTATGTGACTTAGGGCATATCACCCAGTGTATCATAATAAGTATTATTGTTCCTGGAATTAGCAAAGTAAAAGTATACAATGCTTATTAAAAATAAATGTTTCTGTATCTGGGGAGGTTAATTAACCTCTAGGTCCAGCATTTCCAAAGAAACACAAATAGACTGACCATCAATAAATATTTACTTATACTTATCACAGACAAAACCTAAAGTTAAAGACAAAAGGATGATTCTGTAGCAAGAGAAAAACAATTTGTCACATACAAGTTATCCCATAGGGGTATTGATGGATATCTAGAAAGATCTCGTAGGCCAGGAGAAAATTAGATAATACATTCAAATTAGTGAAATTAAAAAAAGATCTGCCAATAAATAATACTTCATTAAATGAAGCTGTATTTCAGAAATAAAGGATAAATAATTACTCAGACAAGCAAAAATGGAAAGTTTGTATTAATACTACATCTGTCCTACAAGAACTGCTAAATGGCGTTCTCTAAGTTGAAACATACTAAACATCAACATACAAACATACAGAAATTTATGCATGCTAGTGAAAAATATATATAGTCAAGTTCAGAATCATGGTGGTAAACAATTTAAAATGCTAATACAAAGTTAAAACAAAATTATTTTAAATGCTATCTATAATGTTTATATATACTTATACCTTTTTGTTGGGATTTATCTGTTTGTTCCTTTACACATAAGTGAAGCAATCTTGTTCTTATTTTATTCTGACTTATTTTGCTTTATACTCTTTATTTATATCCATATTGTTTAAAGGACATGATTTTGCCCTTTTGAAAAGCCACATCAATTCCTAGTGAATATAAATAACATGATTTCTTTATCCAGTCATCTGTTAATAGACACTTAGGTTGATTCCACATCTTGGCTACTGTGAATTATGATAATATGAACAATCTCCACACTTTTTTCCAAAGAGATTGCACTGTTACATTCCCATCAACAGTTTAGGAGTTTTCCTTTTCCTCTACACCCTTTCCAACATTTTTTGCTTCTAGTCTTTGACATAGGTCATTCTACCAGTATAAGGCATTGTCTCACTGGGTGTTATTTGCAATTTTCAGATAATAAGTGATGGAGAGCATTTTCCCAGGTGTCTGTTGGCTATTTACATGTCTTCTTTAGAGAGGTGTCCATTCATACTGTCTGTCCATTTTTGATTTGGTCATTTGCTTTTTGGTTGCTGGGGTATACGATGATTTTATACATTTTGGAAATTAAGCTCTCTAATGAATGTGCAAACATCTTTTCTCTTTCCACAGGCTATTTGTTTTAGAGGTGGTTTCTTTTATTCTACAGAAGATTGTTAGTTTGATGTATCCCAATTGTTTAGTTTTACTTTATTTTATTTTGCCATAGGTGTCCCTTCTCAAAGACATATTTGAGGCTTACGTTATGGAGTAAATTTCTTATTTTTCCATCTGTGTATTTTATGGTGACAGTTCTTATGTCCACATCTTTTATCCATTTTTGTTTGCTTTTGTGTGGTGCTAATGTGTAATCTATTTTTATTCGCAGGTGTCAGTTCAGTTTTTGAAAAACCATTTGTTGAATAGACTACTTCCTTAGTTGTGTACACTCATGATTTTTTGTTATAGATTAACTGTCCATGTAAGTTTGACTTTATTCCAGTGATCTTTTTGCCTATTTTTGTTCCAGTGCTATACTCTTTTGATGACCACTGGTCTTTAATATATTTGAAGTCATGAGGGGGAATACTCCACTGTCCTCTTTCCTGAGTATGCCTTTGGTTATTTGGGGGCATTTTGTGTTTATATATAAACTTCAGAACTGTTTGTTCAATTTTCTTGAAAAATGTCAGGACTTTTACTGGAAATTGTGTCAAATCTATATATTGCTTTGGATAGGGTGTTATGTTACCTTCCTTCCTCTTTTTCATTTGTTTCCTGCTAATTCTTGATTTCATATATGTTCCAGGTGCTGTTCCATCTTCATATATTTATGGTTGTTCATATTTTGTTTTTCCTTTTCATTTCTAGTTTTATCCCTTTGTAGTTGCAGGTATTTTCTGTAAATTCAATATTACTAAATTTGATGATAATTTTTTGTGTCTCAGGATATGACATTTTATTGATAATGTTTCAGGTATACTTGACAAGAATATATAGTCTTTTATTGGGGCAAAACACTGTATATATCTGTTAGGTTTAAATGGTCTATTGCTTCATGTAGTGTTATTATGTCTTTTTTTCTGCCTGGATTATCTATCAATTGATGCAAGTATGGTATTGATGTCTCCACTACTATTGTGTTGTTGTCATTGTCTCCCTTTAGCTCTGTTAGTATGTGACTTATTTAATACAAAACATATATTTAACATTGGGTGCCCACACATTAATGACAATTATTTCTTGATGGATTATGCCTTGATAATAATGTATATTCATTCTCAACTCGTGCCAAACTTTTTAGATGGGAATTTATTTTGTCTGATATTAGTATTTCAGTTCGTCATGTCCTTTCATTGCAGTTACTTTTACATAATTTTTCCATTGTCTTTGATTTTCAGTGATTTTCAAGCTATGTTTGTCTTTGCAGCTGATATGTTCTTTCTTGTATGCACAATATCAGTGAGTTTTTTTTTAATCCATCCAGTTCATCTGTGTATTTTGATTAGTGAGTTCAGTCTATTAACATTTAGGAAGATGATTTATAGGTAGATAATTGATGCCATTTAAGCTTCTTTTCTGCCTCTGTTTTTCTCCAATTTGTGTGTGTTTGCTTTTTCCTCAGCATGGCATTCAGTGTTGATTCATTTAGCTTTGTATTCTTGCTATTTGCATAGCTCTTTAGAATATTTTCCTACCATGTGAATTTTCTTTATTACTCTATGATATTCTTTCATGAACTGGTATCATATTATATTTATATGTAAGCACAGATTACTTTTATTCTCCCCAACCCTGTATTTTTTTCTGTTTTCTCTTGTTGGTATTGTCTTAATTTAGGGATCAGTGACTCTGTGTTTTGATTTTCCATGTTCTAAAATCCCTTTCTAAATTGGCTGAAATCCAAGCTTGGTGATGGAACAATTCATTTATGTTTATCATTGAAGATTCTATTTGTGCATCATATTTGAATGATAAATGTTTTAGTGTATAACATTTTTTACTGGTATCTTTTATTATTTTGGGTATGTCTTTCTACTTTCTCCTAGTCTTTAGTGCTTCTGGTGAGATGTCTGATGATAGCCTGATGGCTATAGGTTATTTTTTTTCCTTTTTCTAGTATTCTTGAGTTATTTTTCTTTATCATGGACTCTTGCTAGTTTTAGTATATGTCTTTTTACATTTAAAATTTTTGGTCTTCTCTCTGCCTCCTGAACCTCAGTGGTTACTTTTTGCAATAGATGTGTGAATTTCCTCCCTATCATTTCCTTAAAAAGGTTTTCTGCTTCTTTCTCCCTCTATTCTCTTTCCAGAGTGCCTTCAACCTTAAGTTTGATCTCATAAAATCTGATATTTCTGGTGGGGTTTCATTTTTTCCTCAATATTATTTCTCTCTCCTCTTCTGTAAGGGATTCCTCTGTGATCCTATTCTCAATTTTTGAGATTTATGTATCTGTGAGATTGAGTCTGTTTCTGACGATTTCCATGTTTGTCTTCAATCTCTGGCTGTATTTTTAACCTCTATCATTCATGCTAGATCTTTCTTTACAGCATCATTCTCCTTGGTGAATTATTTCTTTAGATTTTCCACTTCTGTTCTGTGGTATTCTGTCTTTGTAAAGATGATTCTTCCCCTTGAATCTCATTCAGCTTTTTTATAGCTATATTTTTAATTCTTTATCTGTTAGGTTGTCCCAATCAATATCAATTAATTCCTTTACTAGGTATCTTCCTCTATTTAGGCTATTCAAATTTTATGGGAGAATTTAGATTGTTGAACACTTTCTTCTTTATATTAAATTTAGCACTGTGACTTTTTCTTTTTTTCATTTCTTAAATTTCTTCCTAGGTGGTTTCTGCACTATCCCTATAGGATTATCAGAGGCACTAAAAACTTACAAAATTTACTAAAGCACGCAGTGCTTCTAAGGCTGAATCTTATCTTTCTCACATTGGTGAGAAAAAATAAGCTATGGTTTTGGCAAGGTCGGGGGCTAGGTGAGACCAAGGTCCATGGATTTCTCTCTGCTGTGGGTACTCACCTGGCAGACTCGCATGTGGTCTCCTGGGGTGGTGTGTGGTTGGAGGACATTGATTCCTCACTGTGTGGGCGGTGTCCTGGCATGAGGGCAGCTGGTACTTTCCTGGCATGAGGATTCCTGGAGAGATAGGACTCAGTGGCCTAGTCAGTGGGGGTACAGTTCTTCTCTGGCACATTCTTGGAGGATTGGTAGCATCTCTGTATTAATGGTGAGCTCAGGATGCCCTGGCAGGGGAAATACATTCACTTCTCTGGTGTGAATACTTGCCTGGATGGATTTGTGCTGGCACTCTGAGCTTTGCAGATCTAGGATATGATGGAAGACATGCTGGTTCCTTTCTGGCACAGCACTCTCCTCAACAGGCTAATGAAAAAATCTCTGTGCGCTACTGGAGAGTAGAGAAGAGTCTTTCACTTTCTCTCTGGCATGGGTGCTCTCCTGGGTGATCTGGTGCAAGTCTTTGAACTTGAATGGGGATTGGTGGCTTAGGAAGAGCTGATACAGGTGGAGGGGAGTTTTAACTACTCTCTGGTGTAGAAACCCTCTTGGTGGGCTGTTGAAGGCTATCCAGGCACTGCAGGGACCTGTATACCTCAATGAAGGAGAGTTGTGGCATGGCACCAGTTACTCTCTGGTGCATTGCTCTCCTAGACAAGGCAAAACAGCATCATTTTTCTGAAGAATGCATGACAATATAGGTCTTGTAGTTTGCTGATTTATGCTTTAATGTGTACTCTCTTTTTTATCCTATTGAGCAGAATGAATAGGTTCCTAAATGTTAGCGTTTATAAATCATAAATTGACACACAAAGAAATATTTAGACAGTTTAATAGGCAATAGAAAATACATAAATTCAAAAACAATGGGGATATCTTCAAGATAGACATGCACAATATTTTTTGCCAGGTATTGTATTTTTCTCCATCTCTCTCTTTGTGTAATATGAATTAGGATTATTCATTATTGCTACAGGGTTTTATAGTTTTGTTACAATTGTTGCCAACCTTATCTACAAGATTCTTAAGCAGTAAATTGAATCTTATATTGTTTCTCTAAAATTTAGCAGTTTCAGTTGTGATAATGTTAAATAGGTTCAGTAAATATTTTTATTGCAGATCCCCCTGTTTTATGTAATTGAAAATAACCTGCTACAGTGTCTTTAATTAGGATGAAATGATAAGGAGATATAGCCTCTAGTTCATATAAGGTATTTAGACACCTAGATATCCTCATTAAAAATAAAATACAGAACCATGGTTTCTATATACAGTGACTTTACCCATTATTTTTCTATGTAGGTATTAATGTTATAATTACATTTTACATAAGTAGGTAAATATTCAACAAATAATTACTTAGTGAACAATTAATGATGTTTATTTATAAATTTATCAAATATTTTTAGCAAATATTAATTATCAATATAGCTAGCCATCAAAAATCATTCAGTCATATTAGCTTGTAGCTTATATAAAATAATTGTCTCAGCATTTATTCCAATTTTGCTGTAGATACAGAATATATTAAGTAACTAAAATTTTTTGTAATTCTGTTTATTCATAATTTACAAGACATATGCTCTATCCCCATTAGTAAATAACGTGACCCGTTATAAAATGAATTAGAGTAATTTAGGCAATATATATTACAAATAGCAGTTCTCTGTTATGAGCAGAGAAAATCAGTAAATATAAAGTGAGTCACTCAATCTCAAATATTATTCCTACTCTTCTTGGCTTTTATAATCCCTCAGTACTTTTTCTCATTAGTCTTATAAGCATATATTAAAAGCACACAAATATATGGTTATAGTTTGCATAAGTACTAGAGACACAAAGTTATAACAATTTATATGTATATATAACATGTAGAATACAAATATTCAACTTATGGAAGTATTTGTAGAATTCCAGAGTTTACCTAAAATAGAAATATTTCAATATTTCCAAAAGGTTTTATTAATAACATACTTTAATTTGAAGTATCATTTGTAAAATAAATTATAAGACAACTCAAATATTCATTTTCAATTTTTGAAGATTAAATATTGTATGTTGGATCAACTTAAAATATCTATAACTGAAAATAAAAAAAACATAACCCATTCCTTACCAATCAGTTATTCAGCAAAGAAAAGATTTTGAACAATGTTTCTAAATATTTGTTGCAGTTAGAAAATTGTTAACATTTACACTTTATCTTTGCTGTATTCCAGTATATTTATTTTACTTACAAACTTTCCCCTAGAGATACTTTACACTACATAAGTGTATATACATATATATGGTTTTAATTCAGACAGTGAAAAAGCCATAGTCACATTAGAATACACAATTAAGTCATTTCAAAAATGTTTGTTTCTTAAAATCTTAAGTTGTTTACACAAAAGTTATTATTAAATTTTGTTGAAGTGAGTCAAATATTTAATTAATAGTCAAATGGTCTTTTTAATATTTCTTTAACTTCTGTATAAGTGTGGTTTGAGTTTCCATACAGCTTTTATTTTTTATTTTGAATGATCAAATTTTTATTATTAGAGATATGTGATGAAGTGTTTTTGAGGCATAGCATTGTCAAAAGACCTTCAATATTATTTGACTATTATTTTGGAAGTTGAATAGCCATAGTAAGCGGTAAATGAAGATGAGTTTGAGAGTTACATTCTTTGCTCTTTGCTATAATATCTTCCCAAGAGTGGTGAAGCATTTTGAAGTACAAGGAGTGGATATTTTCTACACACAAAAGCTTACTGTACAAAATAATTTCAACACTTTCAAAAATATTTAGCTATCTTCCTTAATCATTTTTAGACTTCATGTAGTTTTTTGCTTTATTTCTTTTACTACCAGGTCACATTTGCAGAAAATGACCAATTGCACATTAGTGATTGAGTTTCTCATCGTGGGAAATATAGTTCCTGAACTCTATGTTATCCCCTCTGACTTACACGACCAGGTTGAAGGGGAATCTTCTCATTATTTTTTCCACAACCCTTGGTCAGAAACTTCACACATCCATGTATTCCTTCTTTAGGAATCTCTTATAAAGATTCATTACATTTCTGTGACTGTCTGCAATGCTTGTGTCAACTCTCTCACTGACAACATCTTCATTTAAGTGACTGGCATATACCTCAGATCATCGTGGTCATTTGTGTGCATATGCACAGATGATGTTTCTCAGCATCATGTCCCATCACCGCCATGTGGGTTATCTGCCCACCTCTTTACTACCTATCATCATGAATTGTCAGTTGTGCATTTATATGACTCTGGCTATCCCATTCAGTGGTTTTGTTGATGCAGGTAGGCACAATGATAGCACATTCAGACCATCCTCTCTCAATCTAGTGTGGTTCATCAGTTCTGTGATGTCCCCTCTCTTCTGAGGCTTTCCTGCTCTGACACCTTTAGTAATGAGCTCTTAAGTTTTATCAATATCATGGAGTTTGGTGGAAACTGTGTCATCTTCACTGCAATCTCCCGTATTTGCATAGTTTCTACTGTGCTCAAGTTTCCAAACCGAGAGTTAGGAAAGGTCTCTTCAGGCAATGTATACCTCATATACATGCGCTCTCTGATTTCCTGAGTTCTGGCAACTATGTGCACCTAAAGACACTAGTTATCTCAGAAACAACTCAAGATATGATTCTTTCTGGATTTTATGCCATTGTACCTCCATTCTAAATGCTATTATCTACAGTTTTAGAAACAAATAGATAAAGGAAAGTTTGAGGCAAGGGATATTAGGAAAGTTTTATTCAGAAAAGTTATAAAACCATATTTCAGATTTGTCACATAAATCCGAGCAAAATTAGAAAATACATTACTTGTCTACATTGTATGTGTATTTCTATATATCTTTTGTAAAATGACTATGTATATTTAGCAATTTCATATTTTAACAAATGGATTTTATCCAATCTATTTGTTCAAGATCATTTTAGATTAGATATGCTTGTTATTAAAGATTAAGCAAATTCATAATGCATCTATGGAAAACTTAAGATACCATAGAGGGAGATAATTTCAGGTTTTATCTGATATTATTAAGTTAATTAATGAGATTGACCTATATAGGATAATGGAAGTCATATACAGAATTAAAACTAAAAATGTGATCTATTTTGAAAATGGACAAAAATATGTACTCACAATGAGAACTAAAAATATGGTTTATTTAGTCTCCTATTACTGCTTGATAGATTTATCCTTGTTGATAGTAAATGCATACTGCTTTATCATTGTTTTAAGAAATCTTAGCTGATCGTTTTGTTTTCAGGGAATAAACACTTTTCCATGACTACACATATTTTTTAAATTTATTTTCTTCAAAGATAGATTGCTTCTCACACATATGTACATATATATACATGTAATACATATATATAAGAATTAAGATCATGTACAATAGTTATGAAATATAATCCCTAATTGTCTAACCTACATATTAAAATGTGATAACTCTTAAATTTATTTCCATTTATTTCTATACAAAATATAATTATTTAAATAGATTAATAATTTAAAAACTCACCTACGTATTTTCTTATCCTGCATAGACAAGTTAGTTCTCTTTATAATCTGGTACCTAATTTTATCCCAATAACTGGTATTAACTTTCATAAAACATGCGATCTATATTAATTTATTTGAGAAAATTTAATAGAACAAAATGATAAGGAATACATTCATCTAACATCATAAGACATAAAAAGAGTATTTTAGGAAACAAACTTCAATGTTTTTATTTATTAAAGATATGGACATAAAGGGAAACTAATTTATTGCCCAGGAAAAAAATATAAAATATAGCCTAAGTATGTGAGAACAAAAACAGGTAGTTTTAAAAATTAATAGGCAAGAGAAAAATCTTTTGTGGTAAAAACAAAAATAATGGAATGTAGCTGATAGGGAAAAATGAGGATTCTTTTAGTGCTAAAATCGAGTGTTCTTGGAATTCCTGTTTATTATCACTAACATTAAATAGAATGTGGCCAGCGAATCATTAATGATGGGAAAAAGTCCTAATGTCATAATGATAATGGTAAACTTTCCTGGGCAAGTGCTATATTATGAAGATTAATAGCTCAAAATTATAGAGCACAGTGAAGCAGATATGAAATTATCTTAAGATGTGTGTTATGTGACAAGGTTAGAGAAAAAATTCTTTGTCTTTAAGAGCAGGCATGAGGCAATCAAATTAGACACAAGAACAGCTTGGTGGGACTTCACAGGAAATTTCTCCACTCTTCTCCCAGATACACCAGAAATAGTAAATGACACTATATACTGGAGTCCTTGTTGAGACCATGAAAAATCTAACTACAAGCTGTGAGAAAAGCTTATTAAAATAAAGTGATCAATATCAAAGTATTTAGAAATAACTCATCATATGCAGGTTAATTATTGAATTTTCAGTCTATATATATTTATGCACAAAATGTTTTTTCTCCTGTTATAGTATGACTAATCCCTTTTAAAAATGCGAACACATTTGAAAATAATTCTTTATTTCATAAAAGTATGCATTTGAATAAATATTTATTATTAGTGTGAACAAATATTTTTGTATGATAAATCCTCCATTGATTTGTACACAATGTAAAACACAATTTGGCATAATTTCAAGAATCATAACAAAATAGTTTTGTAATTTTTAAAATTTTTGAAAGTGAATTTTCTCACATGTATATAAGATTTCATCTTTCTTTGACTTATGATTTCAATAAATCTCAACTGACAGAAATGCTTATAAAAGAAGTAAACTAGTAATATTGAAGATTTTTAAATATTGCTGTAGGACTCTTCCAATTAAAGTGTTTTTGTATAGGCAGGAATAAGGTTAGCCATCCAAAAAGTTGAATGATAATTAATCTGGAGCAAAGATGATGGAGATTATAGAATGAATAATATATATATATAATTGTATGATATTTAAATAGAAGATATATAGGCAGATAGAGGATTGGTTGAGATATAGAAAGAGCTAGATATATAGAAATCATCATGCAGAAAGAGACAGGCAATGGAAGAGAATACAGATTTTCAAAAGCCTGGATATTCAAAACATTGTATATTTTCATTTGTTCTCTATCTCTCTTTTATAGACTATGCATCAAGATTGATATTGATAAGATTTTGGACAACTTGATTATTGTTTTCAACTTGATCTATTTGATTCTTAGAGGAGTATAGTGTATCTTATAATCTTTTTGATAGTTCTTTCTACAATTCTGGGAGTTTTAGTATGACCACAGTGAGATAAGTAGAGTAAATATCAAATAAAGTTGAAGAAATAATTAAGGCAGATACTAAAAGTCTTGAAGTCAGAAAGGTCTAAATTTAAAGACCAGATCTGATATTTTCTCCCTTTTTTCTTTGATTAAATTCAGTTACTTATTTTCATAAAAAACACAATAATGCACAGCACTTAGAATTTTAATGGTATTAATCAACAAGCATGAAAATAATTAACACTTATTAGTTATATTTCACAGCTAGCACTTAAAGATTATATCTCATTCATTTCTCATAAAATCTTCAATTAACTATTAGAGATGTAATCTTAGTGAGATAAAGAAAAAACTTGCTCAATTTTTTTCAACTTGTAAATGTCACATCTGGAATTTGAACACAGTTACATTGTTCCCAGAGCTGTATACCATTATTTAGCACTAGGGTATACTACAAAGTTGAATGATTGTTTCAAACCTGAAGATCTTGTGAAGATATTTGCATTTTTATAGCTTGGTCTCAGAGCTAACCATGAAGGATTTAAATATGTGTTATCAATAAGACAGCACTGAAACTGAGGTCATCTTACCTGCCCAAATCAAGAGAGATTTAAGTCATCTGGTCTAATTAATGCAAGATGTCTCTGAGATCCACAATGATTTCGATAAATACTTTGAATAACTGAAGTTAATTTATAGATCATTACTTCATTGCTTAACTTAATAACCATCTACACTCATTCATATATAATACTATTGCTAGTTGTTCAACTTTCATATGCATGATTCTATTTTAATTGGAGCCTAATCACCTGTGCCTTGGAAAGTTTGCCTGCAGAGATTACCCCTGGGTCACCAACTATCAATGGATAGCAAAGACAGTGTCTCTAGACATTTTGCTGATGATTACAAGTTTTGTGTCCACATATGTAGGTAAACCAGAACATGACTGACCTGTATATACATAAGAATGACGTTTTGTTCATTTAAAAATAGTCCCAAATTCTGTTTGCACTGGAACTCTAGATTAAAGCATATTTAAATGCTTGATTTAGAGATACTAACAAGAAAACATTGTTTTCCAATTCAGGATATAAAAAAATAATATTCAAGTTAGAAAAAAACATAGCTTTCAAAAGTAAGTAATGCATAGCTTATGCTTTTCTTAAAATTTTTCCTTCTCTGCTATCTTCTCCTTAATATTGTGACTTCCCTATACAGTACTGATTCATTCTGGGATTTGATTTTCTATTAGAAATATACTTAGGGTTTGAATTGTAACTACACTACAATAGGCCAATGAATTATTTTTGTTGAACAATACTCTCACTAATTGAAAAATAAATGATTTACATTTTGAAGACAATTACAAGCACATATATTTCTTATGTTATTGTAATTTCACATGACTCTATATTAATACCAGGAAGAGGGTTGAACTAATTTCTAATGTTTAACAAAATCATTCATAATACATCTTTAGATGTCTCACAAAGAGCATTATTCGAAAGTACCTTTTTTCAAATAATCATTTACTTTATTTGTAAAAATGCACATTGGTATATGTGTAAGTCAGACTATGTTTAATATCAATATTAAAGCAAAATCAGTAATATAAAATAAGTTGGACTGTATATCTGAAAATAAATTTCCAAACATTTGAATATTTTATTTAAATTTGAAAATAAGCTGTTTCAGAAATATTGTCTGTAATCAATGTCTGTCATTGTCTATCAGGTACATATATGGTAGTAAACCTACAAAGAGATGCATAATACATGGTCTAAACTTCAAGGGATTTGATATATGTATGAGCATGATAAATATATACTGACTTTCTATAATTTGTATATTGATCTCAAAATGAATTGTGAAAGTAATGCAATTAACTGGAAGCCATCTAGGGCTGTTTCAGAGCAAAATTTAAATTAAATGTAAAGACCTGATAATTTATAATGAATTGAGATGATATCAAGGGTGAAGAATAAAAGTGACACCAGGATCAGAAAGTCAGAAGTTACAAGGTGCATTCTAAGATTGAGGACTTCACTGAAATGAAAGTTCCAGCTACATATAGATGAGTAAGAGGGATGGCTAAAAAAATTTATATAGATTTTGAAAAAGAATTTAGTCATGCAGGGTAAATGTAATCTTTAAACATTTTTCCTGACTACTCACAAATTGACATGTGCATTTTAGAGGTGCAATAGAAAAGCTGATGAGAAAGTTGCCTCCTGAAGAAGATTCCGATTAACGTGAGAAGATAATAAAAACAGAAAGTTGTGTAATCAGTTGAAAATCATTTAGGTCACTAGTAGATTTCACTGGTAAGTGCATCTTCATCTTTAGTAGTAATATGATTGGCAATGCCAATAATTTGTACACAGAACATAAAAATTATGCATTTATAAAATAATTATGATGAACTAAAATAATGATAATATTTTTGAAGAGACTATTATTAGTAGTAAAATAAATTTAAATACAGAGCATCCTAAGCTCTCTATAAATAAGTTGAATGAGACATTATAATTTATTATTTTTAATTCATGTTTAGTTTACAATACTATATATGTTTCAGGAGAACAAATTCACACATCAGTCAATGTACAAGTTACATTGCATCCACCACAATATTTCTAGTTCTAATCACCACTTACTTTTAAAAATTATTTTATGACAGGTTTCATTCCCCACACCCACATCTTGTAACCAATCTTTGTTTTTCAGAGCCTAAGATAAATTTGGTATATTTTGTTAGTTCATTAGTTTTTTATTCCACATGTGAACAAAACCACTCAGTGTTTTTGCTTTATTTTTGATTTATTTGGTTTAACAAAATCATCTCAAGTTACATACAAGTAGTATGAAAAGAAAATTTTTTTTTCAATGAAGTAGAATTCTGTTGAGTGTATTTACCACACCTTTATTCAATCTATTGGCAGGTGTATAGATTGATTCTATGTCTTGATTATTGTGAACTGTGTTACTATAAATATACATTTAATAAGCATATTTTCTGATTAGTGTTTTTTTATTCCTTAGATTAATTGTTGAATAAAATGATAGTTCCATTTTTATTTTTTGAGTAGCCTCCATATTGTTTTCCACAAAGTAGAGAAAGAAACAAACATATAAAAATAATAGGTGGACAAACTAGCCCTATAATTTCAAACAGGCTTTCATTCTATAAAAAGAGAAAATGAAAGAGAGATTGAGAAAAATATGAAGATAAATTCATATTATAATACTCAAATTTCTATTTTAGATACATTAAAATTTTGAAAACTTGAAAGAAAAAGGTATAAAATTGCAATCTCTATGAAAATTATTTAAAAATAACACAAAAAGAAAATAAGATGCAAGCCAGATAATTCTGAAATAAAATCATAAGCTAATTCTGAGTCCAAAAATCTTGAGGAATAGTAAGAGAATGGAATGACTCATGTGTGTGTTAAAAAAAGGAATAATGATCAACAAAAATTGGGGGAATCATAATGTCATGTAGATATAAATATGAGGCAATAGTTTTAATATGTCAATAAATTCTCAGTGTTCACTACAACTAGAAATCATCGTTTTCTTCTTGATTCTTAACAATAATTAAAGTAAATATATTTCTTGAAAATGGTGTTTTAAAATGTCATGTAAAATTAACAACTTCGTCAGATGTCATATAGTAGCAATGTGTATTAGAAGTGTAGACCGACTTAATTTTAAATGACATAGTTACATTTAGAAATAAAGTGAAAATTGATCATTGACATTTGCCATCTGCATACTCATTTTTTATTTTAATTTTGATTTATATTCATTGATTGCAATATTATATAATGGAATTATACTAATCTATCAAAAAGTGAAAATCTTGGAGTTTTCAATCATCTGGGATTCCTGGTTGGAATTTGTTGATAATACTAAGCAAATCAGTTGGGAAGTAAAACAAAAATACCAGATGTCTTCAACTCCTACATGGAACACAAACTAAACAAAGAAAATGCAGAATGCATTTTCCTAAATTTTGAAATTACCAAGTAGGGGAAGAGAAAGTTTGGAGCAAATGATAAATAAATAAAAATGATGGTGATTGGCACTAGAACTGTGGTGGTGGATACAGCGTGACATACACTAGTCTACTGAAATTTATATGTAGTTGTCAACTAATGAAACAGCCATTTTATAATACATTCCAACCTCAATGTGTATATTCTGACATGCCAGCCAGCTATGTTCTGGTGCCACTGACCACTAGCACTTTGATGTCCTTTATTTCTGCTCTTTTGGAAACCACATTTATTTCAGTCAGCGAGAATTTGTGTTAGTTCTTTTCCTTTCCTTTTTTTCCATGTATGAAAGAAAAAAATCAGTATTTGTTATTTTCTTTCTGACTGATTTTGCTTAGCATAATCACCTCAATTTTATACAAGTTGTGACAAGAAAAATATTTCATATTTTTAAAATGTCTTAGTATTCTCCTGAGTATATATTTGGATCCTATTTTGTCATCTGTTGTCAGACATTTAGGTTGATCCATGTCTTGAATGTAATGAATTGTGCTTCTTTGTGTATAGGAATGTACATTTTTTTCAGATTAGTCTGGTATTCTGCCTATTCTGCCTATACTTAGAAGAGAAATTTCTGCATCAAAAGGTCCTTCTAGTTTTAATTGCTTGAGGACTTTTTGTACTGTTATCTTAGAGGTTGCATTAATTTTCGTTCTTCCAACAGTGTGTAACAGCTCTTTTTCTCCCTGAACTGGCCAACACTTGAATCCAGTCTTTGTGAACTATCCCATTCTCAAAGATTTGAGAATTGTGATTTTGATTTATGTTTATCTAATATTAAGTATTGCTGAACACTATTTCATGTGTCTGATTCTTTCTGTATGTCTTCTTTGCAAAATTTCTATTCAGCCCTTCTGTCCATTTTAAATAGTTTGGAATTTAAGCTCTAGTCAGACATGATGTGCAAAAATATTCTCCCTTTCAGAAGGTTATCTTTTTGTTTTTGTGTTGGTTTCTTTAACTGCACAAAACCTTTTTAGTTTGATGTAGTCCCATTTGTTTTTTGTTGTTATTGTTTCTCTTGTCATTAGAGTTTTCAAAGATCTCTCTAGGTTTATGCCATGGAGCATATACTCTGTTAATATTTTTCTGTAAGTTTGAATGGTTTCTGGTGTTATATTAGAATCCATAATCCATTTTGAATTAAGTTTATGTGGGACTTTCCTTCCCTCCTTTATTACTTCCTTCCTCCCTCTCTTGCTTTTTTTGAAAACTATCCAGTTTTGTAAAACCTTTAGATGAGGAGAATTTTATCTCTCCATGGTATGATTTTGACTCCTTTGTCATAAATTATACATAGTTTTAGCTCTTGATCCTCAATTTTGTTTCTTGTGGAAGGATGAAGGTAGGAATGAAGGTGAACAAAGACAGACAGGAAAAAAAGAGGAAAAAGCAGCATTTTCTTTAATTTAGTTATTCCTTTTGGTGGTGCTCTCCAGCTCTGGTCATGAATGTATGTGGACTGCTTCCAGCAACATAACCATTAAATAATCAGGGCATGTCACTATACTGTTTTAATGACAATCACTTTGTAGTATTGTTTAAAATTGAGGAATATGATCCTTCTATTTTTCTTTTTTTTTCTTTAGTTATTTGGGGTCAATTGTGTTTCCATGTAACTTTAAGTTGTGTTTGTTCTATTTACTTAAAAATAACATGGATATTTCGAAAAGGATTGCATTGAAACTTTGTATTTTGGTTAAATTAGCAACTTTAATACTTTTAATCCATGAGCACAGATATATTTTCTTTGTGCCTACATCTACTTTGTTAAATAATGTATTGTGGTTTTTAGTGTATAAGTCTTTTAACACCTTTGCTAAGTTTATCCCTTGGTATTTTACTTATTTTTATGTGATTATTAATGGGATTGTATACTTTTTTAAAGAAAGGTGCAGGTAGGAATGAAAGTCAATAGGCAGGCAGGCATGGAGAGAGAGGAGGAGGAAATATTTATCTATTTAATTTGTTTGCTCATCTGGTTGTTTCCCCCAGCCCTGGGTCTCAAACCTGTGTCCTTGGGATCTTTATGGACTATGTCCTATGGTCTTAGCTACTAGGAGACCAAGGAACACCAGGATTGTTTTCTTGACTTCTCTTTCCTCTAATTCACTGCTTTGGATAGCGCTACAACGTGTTTTTAAATAGTTTTTATATTCCAACATATTATTATATTCTATTGTTCTTAGTATTTCATTGTGGAGTCTTAAGGGTTTTCTAAGTAATATATCATCTGCAAATAGTGACAGTTTTACTCTGTTTTTTTAACTTTGGAGTCCTTAAATGTCTTTTTATTGATCAATCAGTCCAATAGAGTTCCAAACATATAAAATACAGACCATATTTTAAATAGCAGAAAATAAATCTCTATAGTAAATCAACATACAGGTCAAGTGTAGTATACAATACCTAATAACATTTAATAGACGCTATTGAGAATTAGCCCAGTTCGAGTTTTTTCATATTAAACTCACTACTAAAAGTATGTTTAAAGCTATTAATAATTTAATTTTAATTAGAGCAAAAACTTCATGAAATGAAAATTTTTGTGTAATCTTAGAAGTAATGAGCAGAAAATGCAGACAATGAACCATGAGAGTTTTTGCTATATTATCTACCCAGGAATAGCAATAAGGATTTATAGTGAACTTTTCCTACCAACAAAGGCCAACTGTATAAAACAGAAGGAAACATTCTCAAGGAAAATATTTAGGGATTATTATTATTATTTTGATGAATTGTATTGAATAAATATTGCATCATAACATGATATGGGTGTTTAATAATTATATCCTTGTAAATTATTATCAGTATATAACATTCCAAGTTCAGTTTTATACTTCTCTTGATGATTTAATATTTCTTTACAGGTGAACCAGAGTTGCCAGAAAATGACTAATTCCACTATAGTGACTGAGTTTCTCCTCATGGGATTTGTTGATGAGTGGGAACTAAGGTTCCTACATTCCATGTTATTTCTTCTGATGTATCTATTCACCTTATTAGGGAATTTTCTCATCATCACTGTGACCACACTCGATCAAAATCTTCACACACCTATGTACTTCTTCCTCAGGAATCTGTCATTTTTAGATATGGGCTATATTTCTGTTACTGTCCCCAATGCCTGTGTCAACTTTCTCACTAATAACTGGGTCATTTCAATGGTGGAGTATGCAATATAGATATTCTTGGTCATTAATTGTGCACATGTTGAGATTCTGTTCCTCACCATCATGGCCTGTGACTGCTATACAGCCATCTGCCAGCCCCTCCACTACCCAGTCATCATAAATCAAAGATTTTGTATACAGATGACACTGGCCTCCATACTCAGTGGTTTCATCTATGCAGCTGTGCACACTGGCAACACATTCTGTCTACCATTTTGTCAGTCCAATGTGGTTCATCAGTTCTTCTGTGATGTCCCCTCTCTGCTGCAGCTTTCTTGTTCTGATATATTTAGCAATTTAATCTTAATTTTTGTTTCTACCATTGTAATTGGTGGGGCCTGTTTTACCTTCATCACAATATCTTATATCCATATATTTTCTACTGTATTCAAATGTCCAACCAAAGATCATGGAAAGGTCTTTTCTACCTGCATCCCTCACATCCTTGTGGTGTCTGCTTTCCTCAGTTCTGCAGGTAGTGTGTACCTAAGACCTTCTGTATCTTCTGATACAATTCAGTACATGATTCTTTCTGTGTTTTATACCATTTTTCCTCCATTATTGAATCCTATTATCTACAGTCTTAGAAACAAACAAATAAAAGGAGCTGTTAGGAAAATACTGCTAAGAAAGTTTTACTCTAAATACATATAGAGGTGCATTTTGTATTTATCCCTATTGTCTTTGAGTAATATCAAAACTTAGGTAAAATAGAACACTTAACTGGATTTTGCGTGAGACAGCACAACCAAAACCAACTCCCTTGAGACTAGATTAATGTTATAACACTTTTTTCAGTATTCTTTCTATTTATAATTTTTTAAATAAATAAGCATACTTAGCAATTATGTTTTTTAAATTAATGTTCAATTCAAGATATCTGTGAGAATTATTTCAGATTATACATGCTTGTATGCCATCAAATAGTAGGCGATTTCAAAAAACTCTCAAAGGAAAAATTTCCAAATAAAATATGGAGAGAACTTTCAGGTCACCATATATGATTCTGTCTTGTAAAGTATAAAATGTAGATGCATTTTATTAGCTAAATTTTATTATTAATATTTATGTATTTTATTAAATATATGTTTACACACTTATGACAGAAAAAATGACTCAAACTTTGTGTCTGATAATTATGATGATCCTTTATTGTCTAAGTATTGCCACACAAATTTTTGAATTTATTTTCTCCATAATATAAAAATAAATTCATATTGGTATACTAAAAATCTACATAAATAATTTATTATATTGATTTACCAGTTTTATCATTCTAGTTATTTTTTATTTATTTTGAATACCTGTAAATACTTTTACATATAAATTAGTGAATTCATAATAAACATGACCTGAAATAGCAATCAGAGAATGCCTAATACATTTTATATAAGCATGAGCAGAAATTGTTCATATAAACTTAAAGGGACATGCAGAGGAGATTTTTCAGGAAAGAAATCATGTTGTTAAATACATTTATTCTTAAAAATGCACTGAAACATAATTGAATTACTCTTAAAATAGAAAGGTTAAATCTATGGGGGAATTAATAAATAGATACTTTTTAAAAATTTAGAGGTTTAAAGAAAACTTGTCATAAAGAAAAAATCCTGAGTACTGAAAAAATTCAGAAATAATAGAACGTCAAAAATGAGTTGCTTTTGCCAATATTAGTGATCAAACTTAAACAGAAAGCCCAGAATTAATTCATGGTTGACATAATTACTATTGTTTCTAGACTATGAAAGATCTTTCAGTTAGTTCTTGGAAGTTCCTAAAGCCATTTAATTGTATGGTTCTTTATCATTTCGGCTGGTTGGAACTAAGATGAAATGTAAGTGAAAGTTTTAGTATCTTCTTGGGATAGATTGTTTTATGAAAATCAGTAATTTAAATTGGTGCATAGAGTGATGCAAAGATAAGGGTAAGTCTGTAGGACAACAGGGAACATCTTTGTCTCTGAATGCCCAGATGAACAAATGTTTTCGCAAGTACGTTCAATCATACTGATTTCTTTAAGCAACCAGGGATGTTATTTCTATTTTTATATCTTAACTTGCAGAGGAAGCATTCACTGGAGCACACAGTCATTTCTCTACAACTTCTCATAGTTGTTTTCCATCCAGAGATGAAATATTGATTATTCCTGTTTATAGAAGAACTCAAATTGAATCTGAATGACTCTTTGCTTATCTTAATTATCTCGTTTCCCACGTGGCCCCTTGTGTCAGCTTCTCCTCTGCTTGTGTTGCACGGTTCTGTATGGGACAGTGGCTGTGACACAACTTTATAAAAACTGTTCATCACAGAAACAGCTGCCATTGAGGACATGGAGAAAAGGGAATTTTTTGAGGAAAGGTGCAGGCAGGAATGAAGGTGAGCAGAGGCAGAGAAAGACAGGAATATAGGAGAGGAAGAAGCATTATTTAGGTAGTTCAACTTGGTTTCTCCCCAAGGCCCAGGGATACAAACATGAGATATATTGGATGGTGCCAGATGAAGGAGTTGTCCAAACCACCACTCCACCAGGTCGCACTGAAAAGGGAACTCTCGTACATTTTATCAGAAATGTAAATGGTGTAGTCAATGTCCCACACAGCATGGAATTTCTGCAAAACTTTAAAAGTGTAACTACATTATTATTCAACAACTCTATTTCTGGTTTATCCAATATACATCTGCATCTCTATGTACATGAATATATAGATATATGTCCCATTGTAATATATTGCATATGCATATTATACATATTTAATGTATGTAAGCATATGTGCACATTTTAAGTATGTAAATATGTTCAATTACATAATGGAATATTATTTGACCACAAAAATGTAAAGCATGTTATTTTCAGCTGCAACAACATGGATGTACATTGAATACATCATGATAAATAAAATAAGAAAGGGAAAAATACACCTTAAGAGTTGATTTCTATATAGCATAAAAACGAAACAAACAAAAATGATCTCATAGATACAGAGAAAAATTGATAGTTCCTAGAAGTGACAAAACTAGTGAAGGCTCCCTTGAGGTGAACAAACTTCCTGTTACAAAATAAATAAGCCATGGGGAGGTAACAAGATCACTATAATTTACTGTATCTTATGACAACTTTGGAGTCTCTAAGAGTAATTCTTGAAAATTTCCAATCCAAGAAAAAAAATGTAAGTATGCATGGATTTCACAAACGTTGAGTTAGACTTATTATGGTGTTCATTTGACATATATTTTATAAAGTCATGTTGTACAGATGTACAACTATGTATTGTATGTTAATAATACCTGAAAATATTCTTGGCAATCAAATATTAGAGAACTCTGATGCAGACAAACAATAAAGCAAGAATTAAGGTATGATTTGTAGTCCCCTTATATGTAATTCAGGGACAAAGCAAGCTCAAATCAGAACAAGAGCTGAGATCTGTCAACAATACAGATATCCAGCAGAGATAAATGTTGCTATTGATCAGTATATCTAATTTAATGATTAAAATATTTCCTAAGTAATTAATAATGTGAACAAATTCACAGTTATATAACAATATAAACCAAATATATTTATACTAAGATTACAAATTCTGCTTTAGAAAACCTATGCTTATTGGAACTTTGCACTACTAAATCAGTACCTGTACAGTCTCATAAACTTACTCATAGAGACTATCTTACTAATTTGATTATCCAAATTAAATTCATTTCAATCTTAATACACATGACAATGATACTTTGCAAGTATCAGCGAAAGAATATTGAAGTTTATATACAGAGGTGAAAGACACTGAACGTGCTATATGTAAACAATGGAATGTGACTAAACTGTGAGAAACATGTTTTCTTATTTGTAACAACATGAATGGACCTAGAGGGAATTATACTCAGTGAGATAAGTCAGAAGGAGAAAGACAGACATCACATGACATCATTTGTTTGTGGTATGTAGAGATACCAAGCAAACAAATGAACTAAACCAAAAAGAAACAGACTTTTATTTACTAAAGCAAATCAGTGGTTGTAGGAAGTTTAAGGAGAGAGTGGGCAGGCAAACTGGGTAGATGGAATTCATGTACAGTGAAGAATGAAAATAGAAATAGTGGTGACCTGAATATATTATATGCAGGTGTGGACATACTACGATGTACAACTTAAACCTATATAAAGTTAGGATGCAATTATTCTTTAATACTATTTATATAAATTTAAAAACTAGGAATAGAAAAGGTGAACAACATGAGAAAATTAACACTACCAATTTATAAAGTTACTATGAAATTATATTATTCAAAATTGCGAAATTCTCAAAAAGTCAATCACTTCACTAATGAAAAATAATAGTTGCCCCAAAGGAGCAAAACTAATGTAATGGAGCAAGATAGTCATTTCAAGAAATGATGTTGGAAGAGTTGAATATATACATTTTGAAAAAAAAGATGAAACTTACACGGCTCCCATAATTGAAGTCAAATTTGTATCACAAATCTAAATGTGTAATGCATAACCATAAAACTCCTAGAAGACATACAGAAGAAAAGCTAGATAACAGTAAGTATGGCAATAACTTTTAGCTACAACAGCAAACCATGATTCATGAAACAAAAATTATATACACTGAACTTTATCAAAGACAAAAATGTATCCTATGTGTAAGAAAATGTCGAGTACTAGAAGACAAGTTATATAATAGAAATATTTGCAAAAGACACATCTAGCATACATGGCATCAAAATATTTTAAATATAAATATATTAAGATGTTTAATTTTAAAAATATTTACTGTTTCTTTAGTTCATAATGCTAAATTCCATTTCCATTTTGGACACTGAAATTACATCACAGTCAGTATCTCACACCACATCTACCACCAAAGCTCCGTGTCTTTTGCTGCCAACTTTTCCCTTCATCCCTTTTCCCCTCATAACAAGTCCTGAATGCTGCTCTTTTGTTGGAATTTGTGTGTTCATTTGTTTCATTTCATTATAGTCCACATATTTGGCAAGTCATCCTGTATTCTTTTTCTTTCTGACTTAATTCACTAAAGATGATCCCCTCCAGTTCCATCTAGATTGTAGCAAAGGGCACAATTTCACTTTTCTTAATAGTGGCATAAAATTCCAATGAGTATCTGAGCCATAGCTTCTTATACAGTCAGCTATTGACAGACAGTTGCTTCCATGTCTTAGCTATGGTGAATTGTGTTTCTATGAATATATGGGTACAGATATTTTTCCTGATTAGAGTTTTTGTATCCTCTGGGTACATACTTAGTAATGGGACTGCTGTATAAAATAGTAAATGCTGATTTCCAAAGAGGTTGCACCAATTTATATTCCCACCAAGGGTGCAGAAGGATTTCCTTTTCTCTGCACCCCCTCCAACACCTTCTATTTCCAGTCTTTTTCTTATAGGCTATTCTCTCTGGTTTGAGATGATATTTTTTAAAAAGCTTAAAATTTGATATTAAAAATGCAAATAATTTAGTAACAAATAGGCCATAGATGTTAAAAGATACTTCACCAAATATCTATACAGAAGTCAGAAAAGCACATGAAAATATATCCCACATCAAATGACATCAAGAATAGTTATAATTGATAAAGAAAAAAATGAGATAAAGGAACACTTTTGGTAGAAATATAAATGGAGAATTCATTATGGAAAACATTATGGAGGTTCCTACAAAATTTAAGAAAAAAATACAATATGACCCATGTAACCAATATGGTATATGTATCCAAAGAACATCAAAACACTATTTGAAGATATATATGCACCCACATCTTCATCACAACGTAAGTTCCAATAGCCAGGAAACAACCCAATTGCCCATTGTCAGATGATGAGATAAAGATTTTTTATATGTACACAAAAGAATATTACTCAGTTATAAAAGAGATTAAATCCTGACTCTTGTCACAACACAAATGGACTTAGGGAATGTTATTATCGATGAAATAATCCACATGTAGGACAAACTATATGATTTCATTAATTTGTGGTAGATAAAAAATGATAAAAGCAAAAACAAACTAGACTACAAGAACAAAATAATGGATACCACAAGAGAATGGTAAAACAGGGAAGATTAGGCTGATAAATAATGTCAGCAGTATTGTGTACAGTTTCTTAAGAACCTCACAATGAATTAGCTAAAAAAATGAGGCTGACTCTTAGTCTCTAATCTAGCAATGAGTCTGCAATTTGTCATTCAAATGTTTTTTTCTTTTCAATTAATGTTTAATTAATTTCCATTAGTGTTTATTTTGAATTTTGTAAAGTATAACTATTACCAGAAGACAAAGTCATTTTTCTGGGCATCCATTATAGAATCAAAATAAAGAAATTTGTATTAGTCATGTTTACGATTTTAGCATAATTTATCTTTCTATATTCATGTCTAATACTTTATAAATGAAGTTAAGTTGTGTACTCTATATTACAAAAAGTTTTGATAGACAAGAATTGAAACATATCAATTAAATATAAAATAATGGTTCATAGATCTTTATATAACTAATGTGTCAACCATTTATGCAAGTGTTATCAAGTTCAGTTGTATTGTAATTATATGAGAGAAGGAAAGAAAGGTGAGAGGATATCTCTTTGGTGAATAAATGCTATATATTATTAAATATTAATTCACAAAAATTTTAAGAATGTTAAATATTTGCTATTACCATCTAATAATGAATTGTCATTATTTATTTGGTTTTTCCATAGATCTAGAGAAGTATAAACAAATTATTTCAATATGTTAGGAAATCTTTGTAAATGACATCAACTTATTCTTTCAAACACTAAGAATAGTTATTAAAATTAATTGTTATCTATCAACATTCATTGCAATTTTGTTGCATTTTAGGGAAAGCACTATAATTTCTTGTTTTAAGTAATTTATGGTAATATATGAAGATTAAAAGCTTCCTACCCTTATCAATTAGTTACTCAAAGAAGAAAGTTTCTTTAAAATCTCAATGTTTCTAGAAATTTGGAGTATGCTTATTTATACTAATTGTTCTTTCTCAATCATTATTTTTATTTATTCTTTAACAAAACCACCATAATTTTTCACTTCCACATTTTCTCCTGTTTTGTCAAACTTTTTATCTCAAATGACAGCTATAATTGCACAATTGTACGATTAAATATCTCACAAGTATATGATTGCGTTCCAAAACATCTATCAGGTGCATAAATAACACACATTTTATATGCTGAAATTACTGTAGGTCCAAAAATGAGATGGTAAATCATACATCTTTTCTTTCTTGTTTCATTCTTGATGTTACTTCTGCTTAAGACTTTGTAATCTAAATATTCCCATAAATTTTCTAAGAAAACTAGAACCAATTGCAGAAAAAAAAACTATATTTTTGTAACAAATGGGTGCATTAATTAAATTAATTCTGTCAATGCAAACCATTTGGGGCTGACTACTCAAATATAGCATTAGTGAACAGAGTCAACACAATCAAATTCATGAATGAGCTAAAAAAGCTGGTGAGAAGTGTGAGGGAATTAGGATTCTGTGATAAAATGTTAAAGAGAACAAAGGTTGCAAAGGGAGAGGGAATGATAAAGTGCACAATCTCTTAACTTGGTAAAACTACTTCATAATTATTAAAATACATGGGTCTCTTATATGTAATCGAAATATTATATGATACTTTAAAATATTTTTCATGGTGAATGTAGTGGAAAAAGCAGCACAAAAGAGCAACAGGGTTAAGACAAACAAGCCTACGGAAAGGAAAATCTAAACATTCTATAGTGTGAGAACTGAGTAGGATGTTATGATTTACGAAAGCACTGAGGAAAATATTGACACCAGTTAAAAAGTGGGAGTGAGAAAAATGATACTACTTGAACAAACTTGACTGAGAAATTTGAAGTAGCGTTCAGCCTAGGAAATACGAAATGTGTGAAATATCAATTAAAATAAGTAAGGACATGTTTCTATTAAAAAGTCAAAATCATTAGTCTAAATTATTAAAGGTTTTAGACTACTAAAGAAGCTTGAATGAATTAGGATATATATACTTGAAAACAAACCTGTGTTTTGATAAAAACTGAAGAGAAATTTAAGAAATGTGAAAATAATTCAAAGAAAGACAGTCTATGCTATTTGAGTGAAACAGGAAAAAACATATTTGGCTTACGCATATTAAGATTTCTGAAATTTTTCTCACAGACTATGAAAAGGAAAGAGTGAAAAAATGGTTTAGCTATGATTGGTGAAGGCATAAAATAGAATTTACTCATGAAGGGGCTTTTAATATTTTTACAGTCATCTATAGGTAAAGTAAAATGAAACAATAAAGATGACCCAGCTCATTTAATGACATTGTAAATATAAAAAAATCAGTTTTGGAAAGGATTCTCATGGAATTAAAGGAGACATATATGAAAATTTGAACATAACATGGAAATTTTAATGTCAGTCAGGTTTATACACTGCTCTGATACTTACATGGATTTAAATATTAACAATCTACTGCAATTTTCATAACCATATCTTCATTAGTCCATCAGTATAAAATGAAGATATCAAAATGTTTTTATATAAATATTTTTTCATAGAGTTACTATGTCAATTTATAGTAGTTAATATTCTACATGGTGTTATAAGTGGCATCTGTGACATGCAGCCAGATAAAAAGACAAAAATTAAGAAAAATAGAATTGAAGAAAAGATAGTAGAGAGTTAAAGTTTTGGAGAATAAGGCAAACAATAAAGGAATTATAAGTAGAATGAGAAAATTCAGTAATTGTGTGGAAGATAAATTCCAGCATGTGATCAGCGTCAAAATTAATAGTAACTTAATTTTTCTGCCTTTATTTTTGGAAATGCCACAGATAGTTATTCATACAGCTGTCAGCCTGCATTTGTATTATTTCCTACTTTTTGATTTGTAAAATTTAGTGTACAAATTTTTACACAGACGTGTTTTGTTTTTATCTTCTTCATTTATAAACATGATTGCTGGGTCATAGGGTAATTCTATGTTAATATATTTTATATTGAAACAAAATTGTATATATTTAACATACACATAATGATAATTTGATATGCATATAAATAGTGAAATGATAGATGCACTCAAGCTAATATATTTCTCCTTTTATAGTTAAATTTTTGGTGCAATGTAAGAGAACATAAATTTATTTTTATTCTCTTAGTAAATGTCTAGTATTCAATTTCACATTAATTATATTAATTATATTAGTCTGCACACTAATATCTAGCATTTTACATCCTTCATAACTTAAATTTTTGACTGTTAGCTCCCCATTTTCCTCATTCACCTGATCTTATTAACCTCTGTTCTGCTCTCTATTTCTAATTTCTGATATTTCTTCTTAGATCATACATATAGATTATGAGATTAATAATGAGAGATTATGCATTCTCTATTTGCGTGTGTGTGATTTAGCTTACTTATAATGCTATACTGATCATCTATGCTGATGTTGCAAGAGGCAGAATCTCAATCTCTATTTATAAATAACACAATTTATTTATTCATTTATCTATTGAAGGGCTCTTAGATTGCTGTGTTGTTATTTCCATATCTCCATATTTTGGCTACTCTAATGCTTCAATGAATAGGGAAATGAATATTATCTCTGTGGTATCTATTTTGTTCCATATATAAATTTATATATGCATATTCATATATATATGAGGAAGTGTGGAATCATAAGGCAGTACTTTTTTTTAGTTTTTAAGGGAACTATATTACTTTCCATAATGACTGTACCTATTTCTAACCCTACAAACAGTGTGCAGTGGTTTCTTGTTGCCATATTTCCATTGTTCTTTATTTATTTCTTGCTTAAAATCATCCTAACAGACAAGATACATCATTATAGTGCTTTATTTACATATCACTGGTAGCAATGTTGAAGACATTTTAATATATCATTTGGATTTTGCAAATCCTCCTTGGAAAATTATCTATTCAGATCCATTACCCAGGTTCTAATCAAGTTGGTAGTTTCCTTTAAATTGCATGATTTACTCATATATTTAGAATATTAATCCTTTATCAGATATATGGGTTATAAATATTTCATCCCATAGTGTAGATACATTACTTTAAAAATGTTTTACTTCTAATTTTATGTAACATCACTTATAGATTGTTCTTTTTGTTGTTTGAGATACTGGTGCCATATCCAAAAAAGTGCCAAAATGGATTTCAAGAGAGTTTCCCTCATTTTGTGTGTGGAAGAGAAAATGAACTTCAAAAGTAAAAGTATCATTCAGAAGATAAATATGGAAAACTATCTCCAGTTATCGTATTATAACCCGTAATATTTAATATTTATTCTTGATTGATTAGGAGTATAGGTGAATACTTAATAAAACCTATCATAGTAAATACTTTTTTAATTTTCTCATAGGGCCACATATAACTCTCTTTCAAAAATGATTCAATTATACCTTCATCTCATGAAGAGTGGTAATGATTACCAATTTCATTTTTACTCATTCATGTGTTGTGTGATTCTCTTGTAGATTTGTCAGTTATAGAAAGAAGAATGGAATTGAACTGTCGATGGTTAATTTAATGTGGTATGTGCAGATGCTAATTTGTAAAACACCTGAAACCTATGTAATGTTCTTTCACAATTTTACTTCAATAAAATAAAAGCAATAAATTCGGAGAAAACTCCTGATTGACAATGGCACAAATAAACACTTACTTTCTATTCATGGATATCATGTCAATGTCAGCCTATTTAAAAGGATTAAAGGAATTCATCTGAATTACTACACTTATCTTTTAGGGTCTAATATGAAGCAATCTGACTGTTGCTGATTAAGAGAACACAATTTGAAGAACAATGAGCTAAACCTAAAACGCATATCAAAATTTAGGCCAAACTAGGTGTCCGACTCTGAAGACACTGAACAACTCTCATTTAGAATTCCTTCTATTCAAGGAATAGAATAAATACCTAAATAAAATATTTTTATACTTATGTGAGAGAGATAAATGCTTGGAGTGTATATAAGATGTAAAGCTTAAGTATTTCAATATATTTATGTATTTTCTATGAATATATCAAAATATTTAAATATATTTGAATGTATGCATACATTTTATCTAAATAAAGACACCCCCAGATCTGTGTATTACTGAGAAAAGTTTAAGAGCATTGTGAGTTCTAATGAGATAATGAAACTGGAGAGTCTCTTATGTAAATATCTGAGTCCTAGTAACAAGTTGAGAAAACTAATGGAAGCAACATCTTTATATAAAAAAACAAGTAATACAAAGAGAAGAAAACATTTTAATAAATATTTAGGAGGTTTTATTAATTATTCCATGAATCATGTCCTTCATGTTTTATCTTTTATTTTCAAGTCAAACACATTTCCGGATAATGACTAATTCCACTATGTTGACTGAATTTCTGCTTGCTGGCTTTACTGACAGGTGGGAGCTAAAGTTTCTACATTCCATGTTATTTCTTCTGAAGTACTTGGTCACTTTGATAGGGAATCTTCTCAACATCACTGCCACTACAATTGACCAGTACCTTTATACATCCATGTATTTCTTCCTCAAAAATATGTCCATCTTCGATATGTCTTACATTTTTTCACTGTCCTCAATGCCTGCATCAACTCTCACTGATAACAGAATAATTTCAGTGACTGGGTTTGCAACTCAGGTTTTTATGGTACTTTACTGTGCATTTGAGATAGGGTTCCTCACCATCATGACCTGTGACCACTACGTGGCTACATGCCAGCCTCTCCACTATCCAGTTATCATTAAAAATTCTGTGTCAGAACCACTCTGATCACCCTGCTGAGTGGTCTCATCTATGCAGGTGAACACACTGCCAACACATTCCATTGTCCTTTTGTTAGTCCAGTTTGGTTCATGAATTCTTCTATGATATGCCTCTTGTCATGAAACTTTCATGTTCTGTTACATTTACCAATGAGCTCTTAATTTTTGTCTCAGCCATAGGATTTTGTATTGGCTTCTTTATGTATACCACCATGTAGTATGTACACATATTTGCTGCTGTGACAAAGTTTTCAACTAGAGATTGAGGAAAGACCTTTTCTACCTGTCTGTCATCCTGATTTCTGGGAGATATGAATACCTAAGGCCTTCAGAATATGTTGAAACTATTAAGGACATGATACTTCCTCTGTTTTATATCATAGTTCCTCCATTATTGAATCCTATCATATACAGTCATAGAAAAACAAACAGGTAAAGGAAACAGTAAGCAAATGTCAAGAAAGTTTTATTCAGGAAAGTAATACACTTTCATTTCAAGTTTATCCTACTTTTACTGAATGAGATCTAAACTATAAAATAATTAAATGGATTTTGTATATTAGGTTGCTCTCTTCAAATTTCCCTATTGTCCTTAACATGTCATTCTTATTAATAAAACAATTTTTAAATTTATTTTTATTGCAATAATTATTCTACACATTAAAATAATTTCCTATGTATAGGTACTCCATTTCTTAGTTATATTTCAACACAACATGCCCCCATCAAATCACCAAGTATTCTTCTCCATTGTTCAGTGGGCTCCACCACCATTTTCTCCTGCCCGTACCATTCCTTTTGATAACCCCACCTCTGTTGCAAATGTTTCAGGGTTGGTTATGTTTCATCTGTTCCTTTGTTTTGTCTTTTCACATTCCATCTATAATTAAGGTCATCTGGTATATAACTGCATTCTTTTGACTTGTTTCACTTAGCAGAATACCCTCTAGTTCCATCCATGTTGATTCAAATGACAGAGCTTCATCTCTTCTAAGGGCTGTGTAGTACTCCATTGTATATATGTACCACATCATCTTTATCCTTTTATCTGATTTTGGGCACTTGGGTGATACACAGTTCTTAGCTATTGTTAATAGGGTTTCAATAAACATAGGAATGCATACATCTCTTCGGATGGGTGCTTTTGTATATTTTAGGTAGATACCCAGAAGTTGACTGACACAATCATATGGGATTTTCAACTTCGGTTATTAGAGGAATATCAAAACTGTTTTCCATAGGGATTGCATCAATGTGCACTCCCACCAATAGTGTAAAAGTGTTTGCTTTTCTCCACAATCAAGCCAGCTTTTATTGTTTCCAGATTTTTGTGTTATAGCAGTCTTTCAGGCATACGGTGATAGCTCTTGTCTTTTTAATTTACATTTCCCTGATAGCCAGTGAGTAGGAACATAATTTCATGTCCCTGTTGGTCATTTGTATATCCTCTTTTGAAGTGTCTTTACAATTCCTTCTCCCATTTTTTATTGGATTGCCTGTCCTTCTGTTGTTGAGATTTATGAGTTCTTTGTATGTTTTAGATATTAAGCCTGTGTCAGAAATAGCGAATGCAAATAGATTCTCTCAGTTAGTAGGTTTCCTTTTGGTTTTGGTGATGTTTTCTTTTGTTGTGAAGAAGCTCTTTAGTTTGATGGAACCCTACTTGTTTATTTTTCTTTTTGTTTCCCTTGATAGTGGAGATGATTCCCCAAAGGCTTCTCTAAGACTGACGTCATGAAAAGTCTTTCCTATCTTGTCTTCTTTCATTTTATAAAGGAAATGCACAGGCAGAAATGAAGATGAGTAAGCAACAGGAAGGAAGAGACCAGAGGAGGAAGAGCTTTATTTTTTATTTGGTTGTTGTTAACCTCGTCCAGGTCTTGAGCCCTGGACTTTGGGATGTATGTGGAACTGCTACCATGTGTAGTAGACCACTAGGTCACCAGGGCACACCACTAAATTGTCTTCTAAGAGTTTTATGATTTCTGATCTTATGTCCAAGTCTCTAATCCATTTTGAGTTAAATTTTGTGAATGGTGTTCGAGTGGTCTAGCTTCATTCTTTTGCATGTGGCTCTCCAGTTTTCCCAAAACCATTTGTTGAAGAGATGTTCCTTTTTAAATTATATAATTTTGGTTCTATTGTCATAGATTAACTGACTTTATATGAGTGGGTCAATTTCTGGAGATTTAGTTCTATTTCAATAATTGATGCCTCTGTAATTATTCAAGTATCATACCATTTTGATCACTATTGCTTTGTAATATGGTTCAAAGTCTGGAAGTATACTCCCTCTAGATTTGTTTTTTCTAATGATTGCTTTGGCTATTTGGTTTTTTGTTTGTTTGCTTCTTTTGGTTTCACACAAATATTAAAATTTTTGGTCTATTTCCTGGAAATGTCTGTGGGATTTTAATGGAGATTGCATTAAATCTATGTATCACTTCGGGTAAGATGCCATTATAATGATATTGATTCTTCCTAGCCATGATCAGGGGATGCTTTCCATTTCTTTGTTTCATCCTCTATTTCTTTTAAGAAGGACTTGTTTTCATTGTATAAATCTTTTACTCCCATTCTTGGGTATATGTCCAAGTATTTCATTCATTTAACTTCTATTTTAAATAACTTGATTTACATGATTTTCTTTCCTTCTATCATTTTTTTGCATATGAAAATACAACAGAGTTTCGTGCATCAATTTTGTAGCCTGCCACATTACTGTATTTGCTGATGAATTTGAGAAGTTTTTTGACAGAGTTTTTGGGATTTGCAATATATATGTAAATAATTATGTCATCTGCAAGTAGTGTTTTATTTCCCCCTTTCTAATATTAATTCTTTTTATTATATTTTTTGCCTTATTACCCTGGCTAAGACCTAAAGTACAATATTAAATAGCAGTGGTGAGAGTGTATTACTTGCCTTGTTCCTGACCTTCGAGGAAATGTTTTCGATTTTTTGCCATTGACTTTCTTGCTGGCTGTAGGTTTTTCATATATGGCCTTTATTATGTTGTGGTATGAACCTTCTATCTACACTTGGTTGAAGGTTTTATCATAAATGGGTATTGGATCTTGTCAAAAAGTTTTCTATGCTTCTATTGATATGATGCTGTGGTTTTTCTCTTTGATCTTATTGATATGGTGGATGACATTAATTGATTTATGTTGAAACATTATTGCATCCCTTGTATGAATCTCACTTGATCATGATGGAGGATCATTTTGATGCTCTGTCAAATGCGGCTAGCCTGTAAATAGTTGAGAATTTTTTCAACTATGTTCATTAGAGATATTGGTCTATAAATACCTTTCTTGATGACATCTCTGTCAGCTTTTGGTATTAGTGTAATCTTTAGCACCATAAAAATTATTTTGGAGAGCTCCCTGTTCTTCGGTATTTTGGAGGAGCTTGAGAAGAATATGTGTTCATTCTTTTCTAAAGGTATGGTAGAACTCACTGGAAAAGCCATCTGATCCTGAGCTTTTTTTTGGAGAGGCCATTGATTACTACTTAAATTAATGTGATTGTGATTGTTCTCTTCATATTTTCCAGTTTTTCTGGGTTCATTCTTGGAAGACTATATTTTCTAGAAATCTGTCCATGTCTTTGAATTTGTCCATTTTGGTGGCTTGGAGTTGTTTGTAACCCCTTACGATGTTTTGAATTTCTGTGGTATCTTTTGTAACTTCTCCCATTTCACTTATAATTCTACTTATGAGAGTTTTTCTGCCTTATTTTCTTTGTGAGTCTCACCAATGGCTTGTCAATGTTGTATATTTTTTCTAAGAACTAACTTTTGGTTTCGTTGATCTTCTAGATTGTCTTTGCTTTCCATTTCATTTACTTCTGCTCAAATTTTGATTATCTCCTTTTTTATCTAATTTTTGCCCTTATTTGTTTTTCTTTCTCCAGTTGTTTTAAATGGAGAATTAATTTGTTTATTTGCAGCTTTTCTTGTTTCTTGGGATACTCCTGGATTGTGATGAACTTTTCCCTTAGCACTGCTTTTTCTGCATCCTATGGATTCTGGTAAGCTCGTGTCCTCATTTTCATTTGTCTCTAAGTATTTTTTAAGTTCCTCTTTGATTTCCTCTTTTACCCAGGAGTCCCAATGGAGCATATTTTTGAGTTTCCAATTAGTTTGGGGTCTTACAATTTTCTTTCTGTAGTTGATTTCTAATTTCAGACAATTGTGGTCATAAAAAAATGCGTGACGTGGTTTAAATCTTTGTAAATTTGTTGAGAGATGCTTTGTGTTTCAGCATATGATCTATCCTTGAGAATATTCCATGCACTCTTGGAAGAAAGTGAAATCATTAGATGTTGGGTGAAGTGATTGGTACATATATATTAGAACTATCTGTTCCATAAGGTCATTTAAAGTAGCTGTTTCCAGGTTAATTTTCTGCCTGATTGACTGTTCATTGTTGTAAATGGGGGGTTAAAATCCTTCACTATTATTTTGTTATTGTCAATGTCTCTCATCAGGTCTAGTAATATTCGTTTCATATATTTTGATACTCCTTCATTTGCTGCCATTTGATAATAAGAGCTATATGTTCCTGCTGTGTTGATCCTTTAATCATTATATGGTGTCATCTCTGTCCTTTGTTATGCTTTTTAGATGGAAGTCTGTTTTATCTGATATGATTATAGTTGTTCCTGCTCTTTTGTGGTTGTCATTCAACTGTAGGATTGTCTTCTAGCCACTGACTTAGCGTCTTTCCTTATCTTTGGAAGAAGGTGGGTTTCCTGAATGCAACAGAAGTTTTGGTTATGCTTTTATTTTTAACCACTAAGCCACTCTGCCTTGTTTGACTGGAGAGTTCATTAATGTTTAGGGTGATTATTGATATACAACCACTTAGTGTCAATTTATGATTTTTCTTTTTTTATGTTGCTCCCGATGATGCCTCTGTTCTTTCTGTTCTTAGGTCAGATGGGTGCAGTTATGTTTTTACTGATTTTGCCTTTTGTTTTCTTCTTCAGTTTTTCCCTGAGGATGTATTTTGAGGTTACTCCAAGGGTAACATTCACAGCTATATTTATATTTCCTAATTTTATTTGAAAGCATATTAGTCTTCCACTCATTCTAACTGAATATTAAAAGAAGTCAAGAAAAACGTGTCACATACTGAGAAGACCCCATAAGGTTGTCAGCAGACCTCAAATGAAACACCACAGAGCATAAGGCAGTAACATAATATATGCAAAGTGCTGAAATAAAAGTAGTTTCAACCTAGGTTACCCTATATGGCAAGATTATCATTCATAACTGAAGGAATGATAAAAAACCTTTACTGACAGACAAAAGCTAAAGGAATTCACCACCACATAACCAGCTTTACAAAAAAATTAAAGAATGCTCTCTAAAGCATAAAGAAACCACACAGAAAAATAGTAAGATAATGAATGTTAAAAGTAGGGTGGAGGAGAAGAGCAAAGAAGTGGATAGTTAGAATGAGGGGAAGATTAATATGCTTTCAAATGAAATTAGGTAACAAACATAGGACTGTGAATGCTACCTTCAGGGTAATCTCAAAATGCATTCTCAGAGAAAACACAAAGAAGAAAACAAAAGGCAAAATCAATCATAACCTCACTGCACACATCCGACCTAAGAAGAGAAAGAGAATAAAGGCATCAACATACAAAAGACAAATTATAAAATGACATTAAATTAAACAGTTATATATCAATAATCACCCAAATGTTAATGGACCGAACTCACCTTTCAAATGATTCAGAGTGGCTGAATGGATTAAAAAGCATAACCCAACCTTCTGCAGAAATCTTCCCAAAGATAAAAAGGTTCAAAGTCAATGGCTGGAAGACAATCCTACAGTTGAATGGCAACTGCAAAAGAGCAGGAACAACTATAATCATATCAGATAAAACAGACTTCCATCTAAAAAGCATAACAAAAGACAGAGATGGCCACTCGATAATGATTAGAAGATCAATCCAACAGGAAGTCATATCACTTATTAATACTTATGCACCAAATGAAGAAACATCAAAATATATGAAACAAATATTATTAGACCTGGTGAGAGATATTGACAACAATTCAATAACAGTGGGGGACTACAACACCCCATTTACAACAATGGACGATCAACCAGGTAGAAAATTAACAGGGAAACAGACACTTTAAATGACCATCTGGAACAGATAGGTCTAATAGACGTATACCTGTCACTTCACCTAAAGACTAGTAATTTCACTTTTTTTCTGAAGCATGCATGGAACATTCTCAAGGATAGAGCATATACTGGGACACAAAACATCTCTCACCAAATTTACGAAGATTTAAGTCATACCAAAAAATGTTTCAAAACAAGTCCATTCAATATATAGTATAGAAAAACTGGGCAGCCATGCATAAAACATTGAAAATAGAGCACTACATAACAACATATGCAAAAATTAATTCAAAGTGAATTATTTATTTAGGATAAGGTGGGAAATCATTCTTTCTCTTATGTCTTCCTGCCTCCTTCTTGTATGTACCTTTCCTTAAAAAAAGAAAGAAAACATAGATACAACACTACGCAAATTTGGTCTGATAAAGGATTTTGGGAACTTGACTCTAATATCAAGGTAAATAAAATCCAAAATAGAGAAATGGGATTGCATACAACTGAAAATTCTCTGCGCAGTGAAAGAAACTCTTATCAAAACAAAAAGATATTATACTGAAATGGAGAAGATATTTGCATATCATACATCTGACAAGAGATTAATATCCAAGATATATGAAGAGCACATAAAATTTGGCAACAATAAAACTAATAATCCTATTAAAAATTAGGCAGATTATTTTAACAGACGCTTCTCTAAAGACAGCCATTATGTAAAGCAGTATGAAGACCCTTCAAAAATTGGACAATGGGAATTCCATATGATCCAGTTATTTCTTTACTGAATATTTACCCTTAAGTCACAGAAACATTTTTCCATAGAGATACTTTTATCGCCCATGGTCCTTGCAATATCATTTACAATAACCATGAGCTATAAACAGCCTAAGTGACTACCAAAGATGAGTGAATAAAGATGTGTTATATATATAATGGAATATTACACTGCAATAAAAATGTGAAATCCTGCTATTTGCAGTATCATAGATGGAAGATAAGTCATAAGAAGATAATCATGGCATAATATCACTTATAAGTGGTGTATAGAGATAACAAGATAATGAATTATCTAAATTTAATGAAAATAGACTTTAAAATTGAATAAATTTAACAGCAGTAGGCTTTTAGCCAAAAATAAAAAACAAAACACAAACAGCAAATCAACTGATGCAGGAATATATGGGAGAAATGAGGGCAGAGTAAAAGGGATTAATTGTCCAGCAAAGGAAAACACGAAATAGAGGTTAATTTATAGTATTATACACATGTGTAGTTTCATTATGATGTATACCTTAAGCCTATTAAATGTTATAATGAAATATTCCTTAAACAAAATTAATATTAAAAATAATTCATAGACCATTCAAAAATGTATTTCCTATTAAATGGAAAGAATATTCTTTGAGACTGATTAATCTTATTTCCTAAGGATCAAAAAGAAAAATATTTTCAATGTTGTATCTACAAACCTCAAGTCAAGACTAATGAAATTTCTAATATTGGTGGGAAAGTTCATTTTTAAAAATTATTTCACCATTTTTTTGATAAATTTCTATTTTCATTTTATGATATTGAATTTACACTTCAGTATGTGTATGTACTTTGCAACACACCTACCACATGATCTAGTGGGGTTATTATTGTGTCCCACTGGGCCATTTTCATGGGCTCCAAGAAACCTATTTGTTCACCTAACTTAAAACACATGTTCTTAATATTATTCTCTTTATTCCCAACTGAAATTATTTTATAAATAACTATTTCATTAGTTTCCATTGCTATATAAATTTCAAGAGAATAGATTCACGTCTTAGGCTGTGTTTATATAGTTTTCTTAAAACCTTAATAGTTTTGTCATAAAGACTTAAAGGGAGAGAAGTCCAAATGGAATTAGAATTTCTTATCTTAGGAACACTGGTGATTGAAGAGAAGTTTGCTTAATTTTATTTCATGTTGATTTTTGCATTCTCATATTTAAAACAAAATTGAAAGTTACACTGGATATAATCATTAGAAGGAATAAGCCATGTGAAAGTTGCAATTATGGCTTATCCAAGAACTGTTGACTTTTTAAAGTGACATTCTGATAATGAATATGTGAGCCATTCTCTGTTTCTCTCTTTTTATATATATACATATATGTCTTTGAATATTCATAACCACAGAGTCAAGAATTTTCCCTTGGATAGTGATAGATATGGGGAGGAACAAATCTCACTTGATCACTAGATGCATGCATTGAATATATATCCATCCATTTGATCACTTTAATTTTTATTTGTGCAGCTACTTGGTATTGTTCTTTAACATCAGGCTACTTTTTATCCACTACTATTTTGAAATATAATAGTCAATATTAATTCTCATTTTAATTACATGATTGTAAACTCATACTAATGCAGAGTCATTTTACAGTGATTTACAAAGATATTGACTTATACCTTAGGAAATATTCCATTTTCTTATTGATCATGAAACTTTAAATAAAACATACTATTTAAATAAATTAAATAAATAATTAAATTAATTAAAATAAATAGATAAATAAATACTGATTAAATAAAACATACTGTTTGGAGACACTATTTCATTAAATTTAACAATCACAAATAAATAATCACTTACACAGTTATGTTTTAATAGACTATGAATCAATTGAGGTCATTCAAAATCCATCAGCCTATTGGTAAATATGACCACTGAACTCATCCATTAAACTGATATTGTGACCCAGGGACCAAAGTGAACAATGTTTTATGATTTTCTAAAAATATTATTTTCCTTTTGTATTTATAGGCACAATTTTGCATCCTTTTGCTATAGGAAGGGCATGGGAATGCTGATGAGTATCAAAGAAGGACAATAAAATGCCCAAAAATCGCAACTCCAAGACATGATATGGAGAGGGTGAGAGAATCAGGCAGAAAAGACATTTAATAGCTTAATAATTATTTTAACTGGCACTATGATATTCATCTAACATATCTCAGATTAGAGTGAAACTTATGATAGATGCAAGGTTCTCTTTTTCATCATATTGTAGGGGATAAATTAGAGGTCATGAAATAATTACAAACAAAATAAAATGTATCTGCATATTTGTTCCTCTTTCTCATCTGGTGACAAACTTTCAAATCACACATCCCTGACAGTTTTCCAACTCATGTGCTTTCTTTAGATTCAGTGGGAACAACTCCTATCTGGTGTGGTGAGTTAATTTTTCTGACAACATATATTTGAAATCTCTTTATAATTATGTTATCAACCTTAGACCAGAAACTCTACAGTTCAGTGTATTTTTTCCTGAAGCACTTGTCCCACTTCTACCTCTGTTACATTTCTGCCAATTTTCAAAGGCCATTAAGATATCTTGATCAATATCAGATCCATTTTTTCTCTGAGGAGTCACCTTTAAGGACTGTCTTGAGGATTCCCTGGTCTGCACAGAAATGGTCTTGCTCAACCTGATGACCTATTACTTCTAAGTGGTCATCGGTCAACCTTCACACCATGGGGTCATTTTCATTAAGAGGGGCTCTTTCATCAAGTTTATCAATTATTTTCAGTTCATTGGTTGAGTGTCTAGATAATACACATAGCTACAACCTTCTCCTTGTTCATTAGAGCACCTCGTCTTGGTGCATCCATTTTTTCTGCAAGATTCTTCAGTTACTCACACCTCCTCTTATGAGTACTTGAAGGAAGCCATCACCTCCTCATTTAGCGTTGTCCATCTTATCTTCTATATTAATATATTGCCAATAATGACATTCTCATCTGCTACAGGTCAGTTCAAAGTTTTTTCCTACTGTATTATTAACTCAATTGTTATTGTTTTTCTTGGTGCTGCAGTATGGTCTTCTTGAATTCGCCCATAGATGTACTGTTTTTGGCTGCTGGTGTCTGTGTTTTATGCAACAGTTCCCAAAACATTGAATTCTATTATGTACACCATAAGAAACAAGGAAAATGCAGAAGTATTAAAAATCATAAATTTTAGTCATTTTTAGAATTAGTTAAAATACACAGATCTCAATTAGAATTCTGAACATATGTCTTTTTCTTCAAGTATCATATTCTATGAATCTATTTAATTTTCTTGACATTGCTATGTCTTCCATTTTTCTCCTAGATGGTCTTTTATCTGATTTCTACCAGTTTAACTTTCACTCCAATTATCCTTCAATTCAACTTTCTCACCAGTGTTTTGTATTTCTTTCCTCTTACCTACAATCAGAAAACAAACATAAGTACCTATTTCAAAATTAAAGAAAATTATTTCATGCATTGGTTAAAATGATCTCTTGTATTCAGTAAACATGTATTGACTACTGCATGTCAGAAGTTATTCAAATTACTTGGAATTCTTTAATGATTAAAACACATAATATTCCTTACCATGGAAAGTTGACATTCTACCAGAGGAAACAGGCACAAACAGATTTATGTAATATATTGAAAATTATGATAAATACATTGAAAACATATAATCTAAGAGGAAATTCATGGGAATTCTGAGGGAATTGCAATTTTTAAAGAGCTTGGCTTCCATGTGAGGTGGCTATATCAGCAGAGAATTGAAGAAACAGAACAATCAGCATCCATATGGAGGGATCTCTGGTCCAAGGATCAGTCAGTCCAGTGCTTTAAGGTTTGATTCTCCTATCTGTTTCCAAATAGCAAGTCATCTAATAGGAAATATGTGGACTGGTGATAAGGAGAATTTATGGTTAAAAGTATTTAACAGAATAGATTCAATTTTTTAGGACTTTCAAGATCATTATGAGAAATCCAAGTGAAATGGAAACTTTCTAGAATTGTGAGTAAAGAATAACTGTCCTTTTCAGACTTGAGTAGGTTTTTCATGTTATATTGACTTCATTGTTGGCAATAGATAACAAAAGAATAATATGTAGGCGCTAAGAGGAGAAGTTCCATTAAGTGAATGGGTGGAGAATATTTGTGGGGTGAATGGGTTAAATTTGAGCTACTTTATTAGATATTAACCTTTAGAACTAAAGTATATGGTTGAATTTTAAAACCTGGAGTTCAAAATGATAATAAAAAGGAGATTTAAATTTGACAGTTACTAACATGGTAACAGTCAGAAAGCAAATAAACTGTATGAGATCGTGAAGATTTTTATGAAACTACACAGGAACAAAATGCTAAACTGTGAACATATAATTCTAATGTTTGGAGAATACTTTTTCAAAAGAGAAACATCTACATAAAGTGAGAAAGACAGAAAAGAAAGAAAAAATAAATATTCCAGAAAAGATGCGAAATACTAGGAGAGGAGCTGATATGAAAAAGACTGAGAAATGTAGTAAATGTCCTTGAATTACTCTTAGATACCCTTAATGTGAATGGTTTTGATAATGTGTTGGGTGCTGAAGGCTAAATTAACTTGGATCAATAGAGAATGTAAGGAAACAGATTGCAGAGAGTGAGAGACCATGAAGTTTTCAAGAAATTTGGATGTATATTCAAATATGTAAAATTTGATTCATGGTATTAAAGTTTTCTCTCTCTCTGTTTTAGTGTGTCTAATGATCACATAAAATGCAAAAAAGAACAGAGACAATAGGCTTCATGACATCATTCTCATGGAGGACCATGGAGATTTAACTACATTAGCCTGGGAAACAAAATGAAAAATAAATGGTACTACATCTGAAGTGACCAGATACACTTGGTCATTAAAAATTCCATTCAACACTGAGGTATGGAGTTAATGAGTCAACCCAATCTAAATTACCAGTAGTCTTTGCAACCGAGGAGATCCCTGAAACTTGTCCAAGTGTTCTAACCATGCTATTAGCTTCTGTGGAAGCATGCTTGGGCAATGACCCTGCTTCCCCCTCTGCAATCTCCCTGGCACCATTTCCTTAATAAGAAACAGAAAGTAAAGTGCTAAGAATCTATACACACCCTTTTGTAACCCCAGTCAGGGCCAGGAGGTTTTAAGGAGACACTAGTCTTCTCAAGGTCACCAGCCTTCTCAATAAACTCTTTGCTTCAAATTGAATTTCCAGGCTAAGGTTCTTCCTGACAACAGGTTTGGTCACAACGCATCAAACTAAAAAATAAAGAATTTATGCAGAGTTAAGGAAAAAAAATGAAGAAGATACCTGTATATCACACATCTGAGATGGGTATATTTATAAAGTATTTAAAGAACTCACACACCTCAGCAACCTCTGGTTCAAAAGCTCTTTTTGTCTGCTTGCCAGAGTACCAGAGGTCACTATAGTATAGTAAAGCCACAAGAGAAAAATGTCTAGACTCTTTGTCACTTGTGGTGGAGAGTTTGTACGTGTATGGTTCTTTCAGTCTATCGGGTATATCAGCTGTCCTGGTGGCAACAAGCACTCAGGTCTGCAACCATGGTAGTGATAGATGAGTAATTTCCTGAAAAGAAGATTCTGAGACTCTCTCAGATAACATCAGAGAGGTTCCAGCAAAACAATAGTGAAACAGATTCACATATACAGCTGCTACTTGGTAGACCTGCCATCCTTGGTTCCCATGGTTTGTTGGATGCAGTTCCTGTTGAGACTACTACATAGCCAGAGGACTGACTTTTTTCAGGGTTAGAGCTCTTTGCCACAACCTGATCTGGAGGACTCCCAGAGCTGTCCAACATTTCCTTTACAGTGTTTTCTGTTGGAAGTATGACCAGTTTCTGCATAGGGCCCACATTTCCTGGGTCTTCCTTCTTGTGTCTTGTCATTCACATCTGTGACTTTGGTAAAAACTTGAGCATTCTCTGTCCGTATTCAAACTCCTTTGGCTGGACTCCTGGGCCTCAGCAAAGTGTTGGCACTATAGTAGCAATCATTCTGACTAGTGCAGAGATAATGCAAGAGGAAACTTAGAATATAAAAAAAATATTTTCAGAAACAGAGGCATGGAGGCAATATAAACACTGCAGAGGATGTAAACACACAACTTACAAAGATTAATAGATGCATCTCCTCAATTAGACAAGATATGGCCACCTGTGTCTTAACAGATATCTTCAAATGTCCTCAAAATATATGTATAGCAGTATAAAATCATCAATTGGGTTTTACTATAATTACATGATGCTCACCTGCATGCATCTTAATACACCATGCAGTAAGTTACATTGTTATTCACCTGCCACTATTTGCTGAAAATATTCTGTTTTCCTTATTAAATAAATTCCTGATTTATAAGCAATGTTTGTTTCACATTGGTATAATCAAACAGCAGATTTGTGCACAAAGATGTGGTCTTATGGTCTCCATAAGTATCTGAAAGCACAAACAAATTAGATGTAGCAGAGATCCTTGTGATGATTCTTATGTTAGAATATATTACATTGTTCTAAGTAATACCTTAAGATTAGAATCTTCACAAGTATGATTTTATTTAATCTTCAAAAAACCTGGGAATAGGATAAGAAACACATTAATTTTACAGAGAATACAAGGGATAAGTTGCATGAAAAATTATTTATTTAAAGGACTTTAAAATGTCATAATAAAATGTGTTTCCACTTGGTTAACACCACAATGTCTTGATGCCATGTAATGCTTCATCTCCCTGAGCCTTACCTCTAGATGTTCTTCACAAGATATGATGCCAATTACAGAGTAACTGAAAACTTTTAAATTCTTAAAGGAAATTGATCAAACGATTTCACTAAGTCACTTGTGATTATACTGAGTGATTGCTTCATGGAATCAGTCATTTGTCTTTAATTATAATATTTGTGTATTATCATCCACTTGTTCTCCTAGGGGTTCATATACAATTTGTTTCAATTGAAATATGAATTTTTATATATAATGTCAACTAAAAGTTTCTGTCAATTTCTTCATTAATAATATAGACTTTTATTTTTCTAATCTGTTTCCTGGTTTATTGACTCTTCCTTTCTAGACAGATGGAGTATATCCCATTTATTTGCTTTCCTTTTATATGTTTTATCAAATTTTCTGTTTTCATCATATAGACCTTTGCTAGATTTTTGCTTAATAATTTCACTTTGTTGGTGTTGATGAAAATGATAATACATTTTAATGTTAAGTTGAAATTGTTAAATAAGAGTGTATATTAAACCAACGTGCTTCTATATAGTCATCAATTATGCAATCTTTCTCTAATCACTTTTTAATGTTTTTGCTGATTATTTATAATTTGCTATATAGATACAATGTCATCAATAAAGACAGTATTATGTATACCTCAAACCAAGTTAATGTTACAATGCAATATTCCATCCATGAAATTAAATTATCAAAAATAAAATAAAAATAGAGCTTTAATTTTATTTTCTAATTTGTGCTTTTTATCTTACTTCATTAGCTAGGATTTTCAGTATGATAGTGAATGGCAATGAGAATCTTTTTCTACACTTGGCTTTAAGTGCTGAAGTTAGTTTGCTTTGGAGAAGCTGCTTAGTTTGATTTAGTCATATTTCTTTGTTATTTTATTTTTACTTCCTTTGCCACTGGTGTTAATTTCCCAAAGACATCTCTAAGACCAATGTCCTGGAAAGTACTGCCTGTGCTTTCTTCTATGCATTTTATGATTTCCAATCTTACACCCAACTGGATTACACTCTGTAATCCATTTTGAATTAATTTTATATGATGCTACATAGTAATTTAATTTCATTCTTTTGTATGTGACTGTCACATTTTCCCAATACCATTTGTTGAACAGATTTTCCTGTCTCAGTATGTGTTCCTGACTTCTTTGTCATAAATTAACTGACCCATAGTTGTGTGAGTATATTTATGACATATTTAATACCACAGGCCCAAGTTACTCAAGGTCTGATCATAAAGCTTTTTGATCCCAAAGAAGGCACTTAGAGCCCAGCAGTGTGAGGCATGGATATTATATTACTTATGAATCAATGAGTAACTAATGAATTGAGGAAAACACTGCTGAAAAAGGCAGTGAACAGAGTATTGTATAGAACAAGATTATTTAAATGCTTATATATCATTGATTCCAAAGTTTAGATTAGAACAAAGAGTTTAGCACTCCAGAAATTATCATGTGGGCTGATGTATAGAAATTACATGGCTCCCTAAACCTCCTCCCTGCCCCATGGTCTGCTTGGGGAAATGTTCTGCCTTACACTTTGAAAACGGCACTCTGAGATATGTTATCACTGGAACTTGACCTTGGGAGAGGATTGTAAAAAATATGTAATTAGATATAGTGTCTTGCTGCCCTCCTTCACTGGACCTTCACATGTCAATTCCATTCCATTTTTCTGAGCCTGTTTTTATTCCAGTACTATCTTATTTTAATTGCTATCACTTTATAGATAATTCAGTAATATTTTACATTCACTTCTATTATATTGATTGCTTTGTCTTTTGGGAGTGAGGTTCATGATTCCATATAAATTTAAAAATTGTTGGTTCTTTTCTGAAAATGTCCATGAAATTTTGGTAAAGATTGCATTAAGTCTGTTTATTGCTTTAGATAAGATGACCATTGTAACTTTAATTCTTGTCAAACTTGGGTATGAAAACTTTGTAACTTCTGTTTATTTGATCAATGTCTTATAGTTTTAATTACATAGGTCCTTTACCTCTTATAAATTTAGCTGGGTTTATATAAGCTATGTAATTAACGTTTATTGCAAATGGGATTTTTCTTAATTTAAATATATTGTAGCTTATTTTTGCATATAAAATGCAACAAGTTTCCATATAAGTATGCTGTAGTTGACTCTTTGACTATACTTATTTTGTTTAATAGTGCCATCATTAAGATAGTCTATATATATTATCATGTCGTCACAAAAAGCAATAGTATAACTTCTTCCAACTTGTGCTCCTTTGTTTTTGCCTAATTGCTCTCTAGGATTTCCAATATTATGTTTAACAACAAGTGATTATTTTCCTTATCTTAGAGGAAATGCTTTCAATTGTTTCTCCACTGCATGTCACATATGAATTTATCATATATTGTACTTATCATTATTAGGTATTTTTTCTATCCACATTTTATTGAGTATTTTATCATAAATGAGTCTTGAATCTTATCAATTGCTTCTATACACTTATACAAACATGATTTTTTTGCTTTCCTTTATTGATGTGGTTTATTGCATAAATTAATTTTTCAGCTATGCTTTCATCCCTGAATAAATTCCACTTGGTCATGACGAATGATCATGTTGATGCATTTAGAATTTGGTTTGCTAATATTTTACTGACGATTGTGCATCTATAGTCAACAGATACATTGGTCTTCAGTTTTCTTTTTTGGGTGACATCCTTGACTTTCGAAATCTGTGTAAGTTTCTAATAAGGTTTGAATGAGTTTCTTTATAACTTTCAAACAAGCACAAGAGAAGATAAACGTTTTGTAGATATTTTGAACCATTTGAGATGTGAACTTTTAGGAGGTGTGATACAATCTAGTGGTAGTATGGGAAAATTCAAACAGTATTTTGGGTGAAATAATAGAAAACTTTATCCAGAATGTGAGTGAGTGCACACAGATGCAAATAAAAGGATTTTAGAAATACTGATGAAACTTTCCAAAGAGCATCAACGATTATTTTTGTGAGATATGATCTGGAGGAAATGAATTATGTGAATAATTTCCAAATTTTAGCAATGAGAGGTTTCACATGCCATTTTTCTATAGCATACTTTCTCTCTAGTTTTGTGGCTTTGTTAGGAACCGGCACATGACTAGCATACCAAAATGCAGCACATCAAAGGCAGCTAAGAGTGTTCAGTGAACCCAATGAAGCTCAGTGAATCCCCTCCCTCTTATCTCATTTTTCTCTCTCTTGTTTACTATTTATGTAAGTTTTCTCTGGTGTCTTTAAGCATTCTGTTTAAGTAAATTGCCTTACTTTGTCTGCATGACTCCTTTCCTCAGATTGTCCTACTCTATTTCCTCAAATTCATTTTCTTCAGAGTACATTCCTTGTAGCCTGTGAGTATAATTGTTAAAAACATCAATCAACTGTTTAAAATTTTATCATAAATGTTTTTAGATATTTTAGAGCAAACAAAGCTGTTAATTCAAAACCATGAGGATTTTATTGAGATTTTTAATGTAGACTTGCGATGAAATTATTATACAATTTATGAAACAATGAATAATGTGCACTATGTTTAACTTCAGAGATTTAATGTCCATATTGATTTGCAATTCTATAACTGATATATCTACAGCTATATCTAATGTCTATAACCAAGAAATTCCTATTAATGTCAGATATCTGAATTTCATTAATACACTTCTTATATAAGACTGACACAGGGCAGCCTGAGTTGAAGGCAAGAAGAGTTTAATGGAATGGTTTGGCAACAAGAGAGATAAGGCATTATAACAATAATATAATATATGCAATTTATATATAACTAATATATAACATAATTATAGATTTTATTCATCTATGCATGTCTACATTGAGAAAATAAACAAAATCACAGGAATATATAGAATGAATCTTTTCACCTGATGCATTACAACTATTTCATTTCTCTACTAGGAATGGCCAAATTAAAACTGTTTGTCAACTCATTTGATCAAGATTTTATGTACTGGCTTTCATAGAAAACAGTCTTTCACAGTTCTACTCTAACACACTGCTTTTCTCCCAGAAGTTTCACCATGGGCTAAAATGAGTAGATAATAATATAGATATGGGCATCATTTTAAGAACTATAGATTTAAAATGTACTGATTTGTAAAATGGGGCTTATAAAAAGCAATCATGAGAAAATACTGGGATGGCAAATGAGACCAAATGATTGGTTTGTTATTAGATAAAATGATGACAATAGCAGACAGTGTTCAATGAAAGCAGTGTTCCCTTAAGCAATTACTTAAAAAAACCTGCCTAAAGAAATTTGCTATGTTGGTCTGGTTATCGAATCAACATTTCAGGATGGCAGCAATATTTCAGTTCCCCAGATGATCTCATTTATGAAGCTAAGACTGAGGCTCAATAGCAGTATATCTCTCTGTTAGAGAGAAGGGTTAACAAGAAGGCAATTAAACACATTTCAAAGAGCTACCTGGCCCATGGTTCTTCCTCAGGCTGCACATTTTTATGGTACTCTTAATCCCTTGATGAAAAACAACTAATTAGTTAATGAGGATCCAAACCAAAAGAACTGATGAGATTTTTGTTCATAACTGCAGGACATCAGAAATTGATTACAACTTTGATTTGCAAAAAGGGAAGAGAAAATGTGACAAAGAGGACTTGATGTACATTTAATTTTTCACAAATATTAATATTTATATTTCCAATAATAGAAATAATTCCTAAGTATAACCACATGAGTGAATCTGAAATAGAAAATATATATTGATTAACAAAATACTGAAATTATATGGAGTCAAAACATGTGGTAAATTTCTTGGGGAGAATAATTTTCAATCAGGAAGGATAAAAGTAATATTTTTAATTGTAATATTTGAAGGTTTTTCTGTCATACGTATAATTTTAGTTTTACACAAAGTTGAAGAATATTTTAGAAAATGTCATTCTGTAATTTGTGTAACTGCAAGAATACCTTTAAAAAGTAAATAGCTTGTGCTATGCTTATTCATAGCACTGAGTTGAGTTTCTTGATAAACATTTTATACATATATATGCATATATATGTATATATATACATATATATGGAATTTTGGATATAATGAACACCCGAGATAGATTTGAAATGTTGTTCAATACATAGATGGTGAAAATTGCATAAATACAAAGCTTAGAACACATCTTTTGTTTATGGAGTATTAGGGGAGAAATAAATTAAAAGATTTTTTTATCTCTTGGAGAAGAGATAATGAAAGAAAAATAAATTACTGTGAAATATAAATATGCTTTTGTGTGGCTAAAGAAATCTCTCTAAAACATCTTGTTATGGAAATGGAAGACCTTCATTTGCTGTAAACTAGAACAGTCTATAATAGACTAGACTAGAATAGTCTAGCAAAGTATTATTTGCTTTTCCTTTAAATAAATTTATTTTTGGAAATCTTATATGGTGCAAACTGCATTGCAGGTGCTGTTCAACTTTATAAATACTATCTGAATTTTGAAATATTCTTATTTTCGGAGTGGAAAACTAGGATTTTAGAACTTAATATTTGCCTAAAATTGCAGCTAAGCAAATCTGCAGCAGATATTTGAAATATGAACTTATGTATCTTACATTAAAAATTGCCCTATAACTTTCTCATGGACAAACTTCATTTTTAGATGTAGAATGAGGAACGGGCATATTGATACATAACAACTTTCACTATAATTTGTCATTGGATTTTTGATTGTTACTTTCTCAGTCTTCTCTTTACTGGGAATTTGACTAATCAGTTTTACTTTCATGAGTACATACACCCTAATCACTTGTTAATCACTAGATAATATAATATTCTGAGTTCTTTGAAAAACAAAATGAAAATGGCACTGACTTCCTAGATATTCATATCTAATGTAATTTGAAGACAGGACTTGCTGTGCTAATTTGATTATAAGACGATAAAACACTCATGATTTTATGATACAGTGTGCTATATTGCATATAAACTTTTCAATAAAAGCCACATTAAGTTAAATATTTAATATCCCTTGTCTAAAGCTGAAAAAATCAACTGTAGAAACACATTTGTGTATATACAAACTAAATACATGTAATGAACTAAGAAGCGAGTCCTTGATATTTCTATGACAATTTCACCCTTTTTTCACATGATGTATTCTATTCAGTGAATCTATTCATCATGACATGAAAGAATCAGACTTTCAACTCAGAGTTTATCCTTCTCGGAATCTTCACTCACAGCCACACCCACTGATCTTAGGCATCTTCTCAGTGGTCTTCATGGGAAACATTGTCATGGTTCTCTCATTTACCTGGACATCCATCTCCACACCCCCACATGCTTCCTCCTCAGTCAGCTATCCCTCATGGATCTCATGTTAATCTGCACCACTGTACCCAGGATGACCTTCAACTATATGTCTGGCAGGAAGTTCATCTCTCTAGCTGCTTGTGAAACCGAGATGTTTTTGTATGTGTCTTTGCTTGAAGCCTAGAGTCTCTTATAATCTGCAATGGCTTATGACCTCTGTGTAGCTGTTTGCTAACCATTACGATACTCAATTCTCATGAGCCAGAAAATTTGTGGTCTCATGGCAGCTTTTTCCTGGATTCTTGGCTCTCTTAATGGTATAATTGATGTTACAGTCACTTTGACCTTCTCATATTGTGGTTACTGGGAAATACCACATTTTTTCTGTGATGTCCCTGCCCTTCTCACACATTCAAGCACTAACACATTGTTATTTGAAAGAATGATATTTATCTGTTGTGTTATTATGCTCCTCTTCCCTGTAGCAGTCATCATTGCTTCCTACATTCGTGTTATTCTGGCTGTCCTTCACATAGAGTCTGGGAAGGGTCACCGCAAAGCTTTTTCCACATGTTCCTCCCATCTCATAGAGGTGGGAATGTACTATGGAGCTGCCATTTTCATATACATGCGGCCCACTTCAGCTCATTCCCCCACCCAGGACAAGATAGTGTCAGTCTTCTACACCATCCTCACTCCCATGCTGAACCCCTGGACCTACGGCCTTTGCAACAAAGAAGTGGCCAGAGCATTCATAAAGGTATTAGGGAGGGGAAAACCTGAAGAATAAATATCTAATATTTGTGTCTTTGTTTTCTCCTTGTGTTCATTATACTTATATTTATACATTCAACTTATAAAATTCAGTACATAATATTGACTATTCTTCGTAAATTTATAGATAAGAGCACAAGGTTAGAAACTAAGTAATAGTAACTTTTATTACTTTTTCAAATATTCAATCATTTATGGTAAATTGACAATAAAATTATAAAGAAATATTTAATGTTAAATAAAGTGCAAAATTTATGTCTTCTAAAAACATCTACTTAGAGAATCAGAGGTGTTTTTCCATCAGAATGCCTTATTCTTTGGTTGTATTGATTAAACTGATGTGATTTTGAATGTCATAAATTAATCTTGACAAAAAATAATTGTATTCAGTATCATCAAAAGCATTGATAAATATTTTTAAACGAGTGACCAAACTTATTACATACAAGTTTATAAGCAAAATGTAATATCATTTTGAAAATAAATTTGAATAACTGGATGGTAAAGAGATAGGCATTAGATCAGGTTTTAGGTACAATAAGCTTTACTTGTACTGGGCACTGTTCTGTTTTCAAAATATTGGAGGATTTTGAGCTCCCACTTGCTTCCTCCTCCTTCTGACAACAATCTTATCAATAGAGATTGAAATGTAAAAGTGAATCTATAATATCTGGATTTTCTGTCCTTGTATATTCAGATTCTTTTACAGATAATGAAGTACAACTGGATGAACATGATCTTTTTTATTAGAGAAATGTTGGTTTTCTGTAGCGTACATATATTTCACAAATCTCATATTTGGCATCCTCATATACACTGTTCTAATTCTATTTCTGTCTGTATACCTATCTCTCATCTATCTTTGATCTACCTGTCATCAATCTATCATCTGTCATCACATCTCTACCTATCAGTCTCTGATTCTGGAGAGTCTTGTATACATAATTTGCATCAGTCTCAAATCTATTGATAATAATTATATCAGCTAGAAATTCCTGTGGACACTCTCCTGGCCCCTAGTGAATTTTCAATAGAAAATTTCACTTTTGAGTCAATACTATTGGGCTGGTCTTTGTGATATAGGAGGCCATGGAGCTCCTTTGAAATGGGAACTCCATTGACTCCAACTCTTAGGTTCTTTTGACGCCTTGTGAGAGAGTTCAGAGTTGGAAATGGACTCATGAAAGGCTTGTCAGCAGGAAAGCACACACTCAGTTGTGGGTGTGGGCATGTTTTAATATAAGTAAGGCAATAAAGTGCAAGCACAGGATGTGTGTGTGCATGCTGAGAGAGAGGAAGAGAAACAGAAATGCATACCACTATATGGCACACTGTGTTTTTTGTAGAGCAATCGCATCACACTGATTAATATTCATTAGATTTCCCTGAAAAGAGTGTAATTTCCTGTGAACAAGCTTAATACTTATTCCTGTGAAGAAGATGGGTCTTCCTTGGAAGAAAAAAGTTCCTTACTTCTTAAAGGAAATGTGTATTTAAACAATTACATGATTTATTTTTTGTTCTGTACCTATTGTTTTCCCATTAATAGATATGAAACTTTGAAAACTTACAAGCGAATAAGGTCAAGTATACATCTCCTAGAAGTAACTCTTGCTGAGATATTGGGAATAGTTCCTACATATTGGACTCATTTTCTCAGTTCCTAACTGCTCCTCTTATGGAAGGAGAGGCAGAGATGGAGTAGGAGATTGTCTGTCTAAAGGATGTTGGTAATAGTTATCCTCCTAAAATAATGTGTAAAATCCTTGATTGACCATCATTTAGAAGCACAATTTCTGTAGCCAAGAAGAAACAAACTCTGCTACCTTCCCATCTGTCTCTTGGTTTCTTCCATGTACAGTGTGTGCAGCTCTTTTTGTGAGGTAATGAGAATGAAAACTTCAAGCTTTTTGCAAATTAAAAACTGAATCTCAAGTCTTTCCTCATTTTCTTTAAGTCTTCATGATACCATGAAGATTTACTTGTCTCCCAGAACCCACCAGGTACTCAGAACTGCAACTGGATTCTGTCAACTATCTGAATGAGCTTAGAAATAGATTTTTTTCTTTGCTCATCTAGAACTCTACTAGTCAATACTGTAATTCTGACCTTGTGAAATCAGTATAGAGAAACCAGGAGAGCCAAGCCATTCTTTTAACCTATAGCTGTAAGATTTTATATTCATGATAATTTCTTATAGCAGCAACAGAAAAATTTCAACTTCAAGAGTATTTACGTGGTTGCACACCTATTCTTATGACATCCATTCTAAATTATCTTGCATTTTTATTTTGCATATGTATACCATGTAACCTTCCTCACCATGACATGTATGTAGACCTTGCTTTCTATATTTTTTTTAAATCATAGTGTTTTTATTACAGTTCATTATGCTCACAGTGGGTTCTAAATAATTTGTTGTTAATAATCATAAAATGAGGAGACAGAAGGAAGAAGAGAAATCATGCGATAAAATCTAATTTGTTTTGACCTCTTGATTTTTATCTTAATTTCTTAAAATATATTCTAGACATAAAAATGAATACATTCAAATAAATATTCTTTAAACCTAATTCTTAGAAAAAAGTAATACTTGTGGGATGTGCACATCAAGATGAATAGAATTGCAAATTGAAGACCTTGAAACTACCGAAATCAACTTATTATTAAATCATTGAATATTATATCCAATGAAATACATGCAATCTTTATAAGCTTGGGACAGAATATTTGCAGTAGGCAGCTATTGATCTGAAAATTATTGCTTAACATTAAATTTATTTTTAATATCTCCTTAGAATCTTACTAGGAATACAAATACAAACCAGAATATGTTGCAACAATATGTGTGAAAATATCATTTCTGAAATTCATTTTATTTAGATAGCCATCATTTGTCTTATACTTGACATTTCTACTGGTTACTACATTTATTTGGAATTTGCTTCATTTTCCCAAACTATTAATATTATAGATTAAGAGAATTTTACAATTAAAATAACATAAGATTATTCTCTTAATATAAAAGTAGTATACTATTTTTTCCCTAAGGTTTTGCTGATGTCTCTTGATTGTTCACAGAACCACTGGGGATGTTGAATGCGCACTTCTTGGAGATTACAATATAGATGCACATGGCTCCAGACATTTCATGGGATGTCAGGTGAGAAAAATGATTGGGAGCAATCATGATTACAGAGAGAGGGTTTCCAGAGAGTTCCAGGTGGTGAAGTATCTTTTAAGCTCAAAAAGTTTATCTCAATCTTTAATTGGTTAAAGTCTCAGGATAATTCCTAGAAGAAAGTTTAATGAGTCAAAAGGTAAGTACGTATGTAACATTATTAGAAATTGCTAAATTGAACTCCAAAGGCATTGTACTAATATTCAGCGCTGTCAGAAAGTGTGTTTATCCTACACACATATTTGTTGGAGCATTTTAAAATGGGTACTCCTAACCTGAGGCCAGGAAACAAAGCCCCCAAATTTATCTCTTTCAGATTTTATTGTGAAGTATATGCATGTGACTGAATTCTTCTCTGAGTTCCACAGTATCTGCCTATGTACTTGGACTTCCAGGAGGTGATAATGGAATAGGCTTCAGTCTGGTTTCCTGGAAGGACTTTGTATATGTATAAGATAAAATTCCTTTTTCTTAAAGTTAGGCTGCTTATGCTTGTTATAAAGATTTATGTCAAACACATCATCTTAGTTATGATCTAGATTACACAATTGATATGTTCATTTTATTTTGATAAAAATGAGAGCCTTATTGAACAGGTATATATGCATACGTATGTATATATACACACACACACATAGTGCATGGTCAAGCATAATCAAGACATTGAGTAGGAATACTTATTCTGAGGTTCAATGATACCAATAACTCACCTAACAAATATACTTAATTCAATAACATGTAACACATTGTTGTTTCTTGTTTTTAGTGCAATAATCTTTCACTAATTTAACTACTACTGAAATGAAAGGAGACCTGGAAATTTTGATTCATTCTTTTAATACAATCTCTTAAACTCTGAAGCCATAGCCATGAGTCCATAACTTAAGGCATCAATAATTTTGAATTTAACAGTCTTTTTCATGAGGCTATGAAGTTTTCTCCCTTACAGAAAACTCAACACCCTTTACTTCATATTAGAGCTTTTGGGAAAGCAATGGAGGACAGCAGAATTGTTTCTTGATGACTAGCCTGTGATTGAGCATATCAATAATCAAGGCTACTAGAATTTTGGAAGAAAATCCTCTGTTTGTATATAAAGCACAAATTTTATTTAAGAATTTGATAATTTTCTCTTTATGGTGTTAATATGTAGCCACATGAAACCTTCCCTATAAAACCTATGGCCTCTGAAACATTTAATTAATGACATTAATATTTGAATGCAACTTAATCAATTAATGTGTCACTTCTCTTATTTCATAGCTCTTTTTTTAAGTTTTTATAACAATATTGAGTTATTAGGCCACATGGAACATAAAAAATTATAGAAACAATTATTTTTTAATTAAAATAACCCAAAAGAAAAAAGAGATTACTTGATTTAAAAAGACATCTTGAATTTACTTAATCATTTTCTGTTTCTGAATTTTGTGTCTGCACAGAAAAGCCAAGGACATTAATAGAGGAGATTTATTACTTTCCACAGCTTGATTAAAATGGAGCAGAGGTGTCAGGAAAATATGAATGGGTGTAACTCGGTTTCTATCTAATAAAATTGAAAGCTCATTTTTTATAGGAAAGGTGCAGAAGGAAGATGATGAGCATGCAGTCAGACCAGAAAAGAGAGCAGGAATAAGTATTTTAATTTATTTTTATTTGGCTTTTTATATTGACTTTCCGCCTTGGAGCCAAGATGTGAACCTGGGTCCTTGGGATGTCTGGGATGCACGTCTTCAGAGAGAGCTGACCTAACCACCACTGCATCAGGTTGTGCTGACCACGCAATATTTTTAAATGAACAAGCTGAATTATTATGAGTGTAAGGAATCTTGGCTCTTTGAGAAATTAAGTAATTTTGTATTTTGGTTTAAGTAATGAAGGACGTAACAAAATAGCATAAACATAGATAATTAATCTGGTAAGAAAGAGATCCAAATATTAAAAAATATCATTTAATTCACATAAGTTAGTATTAACACAGTCTCTCAGAGTGAATTAAAAATGTAAAAATTATGTCTAAGTTGACATCTCAGAGAATCCAATTAGCACTGAGGCAAATATTTTGTCAGAATTAATTTTCATTGGCTCTGAACTTTTTAGCTAATAAATATTATTCCTTTAAATTCCAAGGAAGCAGAAAAATATTTGACATTTAAACTGAACGCTAAAATTTGCCCTCAATTATAGACACAAAAAAAATTATCTTTGACTTTACACCTTTGTAATAGGTTAAAGTTAAACACAGAATCATTATATCACAGTAGCTGATATCTTCAAGTGCTATTCATATTTCCAATAGATTTGGAATATATCCCTCCCCTCAAAAATGGGAATGTGGGATTGAACAAGAATAGACTCCCTTATATCTCTTGCTCATAGAGCTCACCAAATGTTTAAGACCATAAAACTGGTGATTTCTGTCACCCATTAATAATTTATTATTACAACTTAGAATCAGAGCAAAACTTTGATAGAAATTAAAACCAATAGTGAATTCTTGAAGCTTATGATTCCAGAGCTCTACTCTTAACATCACTTCTGTGAAAAAATTCCTGCTGACATATTATGCTTGATAGTTATTACACCAAGAATATGGTTGCCAGTGGGATGCACTCTGAATTAATTTGAATATTTAAGATATTGTAGTTAATAGTAATTGCTACTCACCTTGAATTCTATCTATATGGAAACAATGAAAACCACATATACAAGTAAAAGTAGTGAAATAGAAAAGGAAAATCAATGAATCTTGTTCATTTTAACAGAATGTGGTGGTAGAATGGAAAAAATAAGTGCAAAGTGTTTCTCCTACAGACTTTTGGTGGCAATCATTATGTAGTCTCTACTGATGTTGAAATATAAAGCTGCATAATTGAAAATAAAAAAGAAATAAAATGCACTGCAAATTAAACAAAAGCAAACTCTTAGATTAGGAACAAAATTAGAAGCCACCAGAAAGCAAAGGGATATGCAATTTCAGTAAATCAGGTAAAGGTCAACTCTGTGGTGGTGTATGTGGAACTAGATTTTGGCTGCGTTCATGTTGCAGCATACACCTGTGTCAAAGTATAGTGCTGTGCACCTGAAACCTTCATAATGTTATAAATAAACGTTATTTCATGAATATGTCTCAAAATATCCTACATAAAATACAAAATAAGATGTTGAAATAAATCTTAATGTTGTCGTATTGTCAATAAATCTAAAGAAAACTTTCTACGTTTAAAGGCAAAAATTATCATTCTATAAAATTAGATTTTAAGAATCTTTTTTAATTCTTTTTATGAGAGATACTGAAAACATGCTCAAACAGAATGCCAAACAAAAGTCTAAAGCAAAGAAAGTGAAGTAAAATCAGACTATTATCCAAAAAGAGAGCTTATGTGACTATATTAATATCAGGCAAAATATATGTTAAAGTAGGATTTTTAATAAACAAATTATATATTTAATATTTAATGATATCTATTTAACATATGTATAAATATGTGTGCCTATGTGTGCACAACATACATTCTGTATCTATGTACCCATATGCATATATTAAATCTATATGAATCAAAAACATAGCTGTGAAGTTTAACAAGAAAACTGACTGAAAATTACAACTGATAAATCTCAATCATAATAAAGGATTTTAAGTTGTCCTTTTTTGAGTTTAAGCAGACAAAATATTAATAGGAACTCAACTAGTCAAAATATTAGTAAGCTTGATGTAGTTTTCAAGTAGAGAACCCAACAGCGATCAGTTTCACTTAGAGAGAGCTCTATCAGGCCTTGAAGGCAATTCTCAATACTGAAAAGTAATAAATACTTTTCATTTGTGCACAACTTATTCTTGAACAAAATGAAATTAATATAATCATATCCTCAGATTATACATACTTGGAAAATTATATCATTTCTAAATCCTTCATAGGACAAAGACCACATCATAGAAATCAGAATACATATGGAAATAAACATCATTGAAAGCGGATCTCAACATTACCCAACGTTGTTAACATAGTACTAGAGACCTACTTGGAGCTTGTTTTGCATATAGTGCAGAAACAAAGTATATTGGAAATTGAAAAAAAGTAAAGAGAAATTTTGATGTAATTACCACTAATGAATAAGAAACTACAATCAAGAGACAGAATGCACATATCAAAATAGGTGGAATGCATCGTTAGGTGAATTAATTTAAGTCAATGTCATTTATATACATTTGAAAAACAGTGCTAAATAAAATGTCAAACTAATCAATGTGTGTTAATAAATATACATATGTACATACGCCCGTGTATATAAATTTTACCAAAGTGACATTTTTACAATATTTAAATTTTTAAAAATTTCATGTATTGTTAAATTTTTATTTTTGAATGTGCATTTACGATGTAAACTACTAAGTATTGGTTATGCATGGAAAAACTTTAATCTCATATATTATTTATTTCTGAGAACATAAGTTGATAAAATTACTTAGAAAATTTTAGTAAACAAATAAATTAGAAAAATATATTCAAATCAAGAGACCCCTATATTATATTTAAGAAAATCTTAATACTTTTAAAATTGCTATAGAAACACCTCAAATTTTTCTCACTTTTTTCTAATATGAAATTTCTTGTTTTATAATAACAAACACACTGATGTCAATGATGAGGACCTGTCCAACATGGTAGAAAGAAACAGCCTTGAAAGAGATATTTCCTTATTTTAAACAGATTCACAGATAACATCCGTTGACATATTTGAAACTATTAATAGACCATCTTGTAAGTACTAGGAGTATTTACAAAGGAATATGATAAAATAAATAGCTCCCATATTTCAAACCAAAATACAACCATTTAGCACACACAATACTTGAAAAGGAAGTGGGATCAGTGTCTTCATGATCCTGGAGGAAACATATCATTTAAAAGACAGGTAAAACAGATCTCTTTCAGTTTCTGTTCTGCCATCTCTGGGTTGTATAGAGAGACTAGTGACACAGACTCTGTTCTGTAGCAGAAGGACTTTAAACCTCATTGGGGACCATGTTATCTGGGAACTAGCTTTCACTCTCTGAACCTAAGATCTTGATGAGGAAAGGAAAGAAAGCTAATCTCCTTGTACACTGAGAGCTTGCTACAAAACAATTCCACAGGGAGGTCTTCGCTGCAGAAAAACCCACCTTTTCTGTCACTAGCTCACTTGTGCAGAACCGTTGGAATTCATGGCTGCCTTCTATGAACTGCCAGAGATAGAAAGGTCAGCAACACCATTTACAGATAGTTGACTGAGTCCTTGCAAGGAGAAGAAGTTCATTCTCTGGTTCTTGTTGAGAAAACAATTGGAACAGCAGTTTCCAGTTTCCTGAGGCTGCTGATAAAAACAGCTTTGCTATCTGCTAGGCACTCCCTAGAGATTCCACTCCCAAGGCCTACAGCTTGTTTACTGTCCCCTTACTGGGACTATGTACTCCTAAAAACGAAGAGATATTTACAGTTGAGTGTTCTTGCTAAAAGAAGCTCCTCTTCACTCTCTGCTGTGACTTCTGTTGAGACTGTGATCTACTTTCAGAATAAACCCATGGCTCTTGTGTCTCTTTCCTTACATCTTGCCTATGAGGTTGGGTGGATTCTCTGCATTTATTACCTGAACTCCAACCCAAAAGGCTGGACTCTCAGGCCACAATACATGTTAGACTCTAAAAATGCAACTATCCTGAGGAACACAGAGAATAAAGAATTGAATGAGTACCAGTATTCCAGACCAACTTGCAAGTTTATATTACGCAATTTAAAACCTAAAACAACGGTTATACACCAGGGAAAGCTAACCCATAGAAATTAAAACAGAATACCAACAGATTGAACAGCTAGATAGAGTTGAAAAATATGTACCCAAGCAAAACCCAGGTATAAATCTGAAGGCAACACATAAGCAAACTACATGATGGAGATTTTATTTTTTAAAGGAAAGGTATAGGTGGAAATGAGGCGATTAGGTAGGTAGGAAGAGAGATGAAGAAAAAATATTTATTTGTTTTAGTTATTTGCTCTGCTTTATTTCTCCACCACCATGCCCCAGGTCTTGAAAACATGGAGGAACAACAACTTCGACAACAACAAAACTTCAGCAAAGGCATAGAAAATATGTGGTAACTCCAAACATATTTCATGGAGATAAAAATACAAAAACTGAGATAATGAACACAAGAAAGGATCTCAACGGTGACTGGATGATGCCTCCAGGAGACTCAGTGAGCTTCTCAGTGAGAAGATTTGGCAGTGAAATGTACCCAGCAAGGATATAGAAATAATTAAAAGAAATAAAGACAGTATATGAGACCTATGGGATAACATGAAGAGGAACAGCATTTGTAACATAGGCATCTCAGTGAAAGGAGAGGTAGAAGGGGAAGAAACTGTATTTAAAGAATTAATAGCTGAGATTTCCCTAATCTGTGGAAGAAAACAGTTCACTCAACCAGGAAGCTCAAATAGTTCTAAACAATGAAATCAAGACATATCTAAATGAGGACACATGTGCATTAAAATGCAA
>RJWH01003444.1:115734-154772 GCA_004363575.1 Solenodon paradoxus
GAATAGCTTTACATAAAGTTAAAGTAATGCAACATCAAAAAATTAGACAGAAAAACACTTAAAAATCTACAAAATGAGAAGAAATCACACATAGAAACAGAAATACATCAAAAATGTAAAGTATGGAGAGGAGAGACCAAATTTGAACAGTTAAAATGAGATGAAGAGCAACTTGCTTACAAGATAAAACAGTTTACAAGCAAAGAGACTTTTGTATAAATCCCAGTATAGACTCCAAACATAAATGCAGGGAAAAAACAAAGAAAATAAAAAATTAAGTCAAGCACAATATTAATATATTCAAAGCACTAAAGAAGAGAAGGAGGAGACCAATTCTTCTATCTATGACAACACTCAGAAAAACCTGACAAAATGGTAAGAAACAATTACATGTCAATAATCATCTTAAATGTTAATATATTAAACTCACTATGATTGAACTTACCAATAAAAAGTCACAAAACAGAAACTCAACTATATTCAAAAGATAAACACAATTTCAAATTAATCATTGGAAGACAATCCTACAGTCATACTGTAACCAACAAAAAGGCAAAGAGAGTCATATCAGATAAAATGGAGTTCAGTCACAAGAAAGTAAAAAAAGACTGGGATGGACATTATATAATTATATAGGAGTTACATCAACAGGAAGATATAACTTGAATTGACATAAGTCCATCTAATGAAGGAGCATCAAAGTACAGAAACATTTGCTAACAGAACTTAAGAGGTGCATTGTCACCATGCCGCAATGGCAGGACACTCAAACTCCCAATTTACAACAGTGAGCAGAGTAACAAAGCAGAAAATTAACAGGAAAACAATAGAATTGATGACATTCACACAGGTATGTTAATAGTTGTTTATCAAAAATTTCATCCAATAACTGCAGAATTGATATTCTTCTCAAGTGCTACTGAAACAGTCTCAAGGATAAAGCATTAGTTGGAAAACAAAACATGTCTCAATAAATTGATAAATATTGAAATCATAACAAACATCTTCGGTGATCACAATTGCATAAAACTAGAAAGCAACAATGAAAACATAAAGCTGTAGAATTTGAAACTATATGGAGGCTAAGCAACATCCTTATGAATGACTCTTGGATAAAAGAGAAAATAAAAGAAGAAATTAAAAAGTACTTAGAGTTAAATAAGAATGAGAACAGGAGCAACCAGAACTTAAGGAAAGTGGCAAAAGTAGCACTAACTGCTAATTGCAGTCCATGCATAACCTCCCTAAACAATAAATAATCCAAGCTTACATGTAAAACAACTAGAAAGTGAACAACTGAGATCAAAAGTCTGTATAAGGAAGTAATAAAAGGGAATAAATATTTAACTGAGATAAATAAAAATACAAATAAAAGGACAATTCAGAAGATAAATCAACCCAAAATCTGGTTCTTTGAATAAATAAACAAAATTTACAAAACTCTGCCTAGACTAAGAATCAAAGATATAAATCTTTCATAACTAGAATCAGAAATGAAAGGGGAAAAATTACAATGGATACCTTAAAAATAAATGTCATAAATAATTATGATGAGCAGCTATATGCCAGTAATTGGAAAAGCAAGAAGACATAGATACATTTTTTTAGAAATATGTGACCCACCAAAACTAAATCAGGATGAAATAGAAAGCACGAACAGAACTTTCACAAGCAAGAAAATTCACGAAGAAATCAAAAGTCTCCCCCATATTAGAAGTCCAGGACCGACAATTTTATTGATGAGTTTTACAAATCTGAGAAGAATTATGACCTATTCAATTTTCCCAAAGATTGCAAGACTGGGAACTCTTCCAAAAACATTATATGAGGCTAAGATTGCATTTATAAGAAAACCAGAAAAGTCCATCAGCAAGAAAAGAAATTACAGAACAATATCTTTAGTGAACAAAGAGGCAAAAATCCTCAGCAAAATATTAGCAAACCAAATCCAACAACAGTCATGACAAAGTTGGACTTACCCCAGAGATACAAGGATGGTTCAAGATATATGAATCTGTTAATGTAATACATACCATCAATAAAAGCAAGGGGAAATCATATAACCATATCAATAGAGCAGAGAAAACAGAAAACAAGATTAAATATTCATGATTAAATATCTACATAAAATTGAGATAGAATGAGCATACCTCAATGCAATAATGTCCATAAGTGATAAACCCACAGTCAACATCATAGTCAGTGGTGAAAAACTGAAACTGTTAACTCTAATATCAGGAATCAGACAAGGTTGTCCACTGTCACCACTGAACTGAAATTGCACTGGATGTCCTCGCCAGATTAATAAGGCAAGAAGAAAAAATAAATACAAAATAGAAAACAAAGAAAAAACTATTAGATGAGATGATATTATACATAGAAAAAACTGAAAATTCCATAAATCAACGAGTACTGTAAAGTGGCTGACTACAAAATTATACAACAATCTGTTGTACTTTCTATGCATTTAATACAATAGAAGAGAATGAAACATTAATCTATCCCATATATAAACAGAAACAAATAGAATTAAATACCTTAGAATATGCATAGCAAAGCAACAAAAGACAAGCAAAATACAAACTAGGAGACTTTGTTAAAAGGAAGAGAAGATATATAAAAATATTCCTTTCTGATGATTGAGAAGAATCAAACATTTTAAATGGTCATCTTACTCAAAGTAACATATAAGTTTACTGCATTCATCATCAAAATCCCACTAGCAGTTTTCAAAGACATAGAGCAGAGTTTCTCAAATCTGAATGGACCCCTGCATGGAAAGCAATCACGAACAAAAAGAACAACTGCAGATATCTCAGTACCAGATCTTGAGCTCTAATAGAAAGAGATTATAATAAAAACTTTATGCTACTGGAATAAAGACAGAGGCACAGATCAGGGGAATAGAACTGACTCACCAGTAATAGACTCACACATATAGGTTAGTTAACTTACAACAAAGGATTCAAGAGTATATGATGGAGACAGTCTTTTCAATAAATGACATTGTGAATACATGAAAAAGAATGAATCTAGACCACTCTCATATACAAAAAGTAATTCAAACTGGATTAGAGATTGGGATGTAAATCAGGAAACCACAAAATACTTAGAAGAAAACATAGTCAATACTATCCATGACTTCAAGGTCTTTGGAGATTCAATCCCAGTGGCAAGGGAAACAAACCAAAAAGAAACAAATGGGGTGCATCAAACTAAAAAGCTTCTGTAGAGCTAAGAAATTATCACCAATATGAAAAGACAAACTACTGGCTGGGGGGGAAGACAGTGGCAAATGATATAACTGATAAAAGTTTACTATCAATATTATGTAAATAACTAAAAAACCCCTCAACGTTGTAAAACCAAATGGCCAATATTCGTATTAAAAGATGTACTTCCAAACTTTTTATTAGGGAAGTACAAATCTAAACAACAAATATATATCACCTTATTCTTGTGAGTTTGGCTATTATCCAAAAATCTAGAAAAAAGAAACCTTGTCATGAATGTGGATTAATAGAAACTCTTAGATTGTTGGTGGGAGTGTATATTAGTGTAACTTTTATGGAAAGCAATACTGAGATCCATGAAAAAATTGAGGATTATAATCCCATATAATCCCATCATACCACTTCTGCACATTTACCCAGAAAGACCCTAGAATCCTAATTTTCAGAGATAATTAAAGCCCCAATTTTTACCGTAAATATACAATAGTCAAGTATTAGAAACTACCTAAGTGCCTATTGTCAGATGATGAATAAAGATGTGACATATATATGCAATATAATACTACAAAGCCCTAAAGAAAAGATGCAATTCTGACATTTATATAACATGAATGGATCTAGAGGGGCTTATTCTAAGTGAAATAAATCAGAAGAAGGAAGACAAATCTGGATTATCTCATTTAAATACGGTATATAAAGAAAGGAAGTAAAGGGACAGGTAAATTAACCCTTTAATATACACAAGAAAACTAAGGTTAGCATTGGACAGAAAGTGTGGTGGGGTGGGAATAAGTAGTGCTTTGGCTCCAATGGACAGTGTTAAAGAACTCTTGGTGATTTGGTGGTGTATATGTTGTGTTTTCAAGTGTTTGAGGAATGGTGAAATTGCACATATGGTTTTATGAAGCTGTGCACCTGGTGGCAGGGACTTCTGGATCTGTCCAGCAGGGACCAGGTTGTCAGAAAATGATTACTGGAGACCACAACTGGGACTCAAGAGAGGTGAGGGGGAATGCAGTGGAATAGTTCGGCTATTGCTCCCGAGTTTCCTCAGACCTCTGTATTTATTGGCTGTGATTGCATTATTGAAGACATAGCAGTGTAGTTCAGCAAATTACTATCCAGTGTACATGACAGAGAGTATGGGAAAGGGAGCAAGCATGCAGGAGAACATGGGTAGATGTACTGGGCAGTAGGAAATGTGGTTGACACAGTGTTTATTGGTCGGTGTCAGCAGGTGAGTGTGTCAGGATGAACAATGTCAAGTCTTACAGTAAAGCTGATGTTGGGCCATTTTCAGCTGATAACATCCCCTTGGCCTGTTTCCTGTTTTTAGGAGATTGGTGAGGCTTCACTGAAGCCAAAGCATTGGTTCTGGCCCCCAAGAGGGAACTGCTCCATTGTCTGCTGGCATTCACAAAAGCACGCACAACACATCCAAGCAGTTTTCTGCTGGTACCACACCATTCAAACATGCAGTACTGCTGCCATTTGCGTGATCACACATTGTGTATCCAAGCTTATTGTCTAGAAGTCATGGTCCTGACTCCCACAGGTTTTAATATTTTTTGACTCAGTTACTTCAATAAATATTAAAATAAATAAATTGCAAAACATCAAAAAAATAAACTGGAATGAAAGATTCATTTTCCTCAAAGAGTTCTATAGATAGAAGGTGCACAGGATTACTTACCAGTGATGTTTTACTTATATAGGGCCTTGTAGTGTGAATGTGAGTTTTCCTTGCAAATAGGATTAAAGCTGAAAGGTAGAAATAGACTTTGAAGTATCATCAATAACATAAAGAAAATCACAGAGATAAGAAAGTATATGGTATGATGAAAGGGTATGTGCAATGTCAAAACAGAAAATGAAAAAAAGCATCATAGGGTAATGTTCAGCATATGTTATAAAACAGGAGTAAAGTATCTATCATCATATTCCATGTCATTGAATTGCTACTTTAAATTCTAGTGTTAACATGTATTACTGCCTAAATGTCACATTTCCTAATTCAAAACATTTATTCTTGTGATTTTTAAATTAATTTTAATAAGATAATTTTCATGAGAGCAAAACTAAAAACTTTAAAATGCTATGTGAGTTCTTTTAAATATGCCTCATCACTTTGTGAAATTTGCTGAAGGAATGTTCTGCTTTAGGAGTAGTCTTAAAGAGGTGGTTGACCATATCTATTGATTGGTGAAATAAGTAGCATGGGTTTATAAATATAATAAATATAAATTCAATATATATAATATAAATACATATATTTAATTTAGTATAACTAATATTATAATGTATATAAATATAATAATATGGAACTATCTTAATACTGTATTGAACATCCCTCGAGACTGCATAAACCTAACAAAGCTAAAAAAGTAATATCTTTAATATGATTAAAATTTAACTCACATGTATGATTTCTTTAGGTTATATACAATAGCTATCCACTTGTGCTTGATGAAGCTGACAGAGAGAATTTACAATAATTATACTCACATTGTAACTCTGGGACTGTCTGAAGTAATAATTTGGTGGTTTCTCGGGTCCAAGTGGCTTTCAGGAATTGAGATTTCTCAATCAACCATTAACTTTTGGTTTTTGAATAAGTGAGCTATGGACAAGCTGACAGGACCCTGAACAGAGGAATGGGGGCTACTTTACACTCAACAATATACATAGGTGAGAATATAAAATACAGGATGATTCTGTCTCCAAATAGGTGTTTCAGAGAATTAAAACATTTTGCTCTATACACACGTGAATGAGTCTAAGTGTCTTTAACTCTCTCTTATGAATTCATACTTCCTCATTTTCCTAGTTCTTGGTTGTAAAGAAAAAAGGTAAGCAGAAATAGCACAGACTGAAATCAAGTATTATTTCTACCTTTTGTTTGTGAAAATGTCCAACTTAATGTTTGTCAGATGAACTAGTCAGTGACTATAAAAAGACGAAGGCAAACCTTGTATAAATGTTACCCTTAACCTAGATCTAAGGTATATTTATCTCCAGAAAAGACTAACAAATAGGAGGTATGTTCCAGACTTAGACTATGAAGGATCTGGTGAAAATTCACCTTTCTTAATTTGTAGGATTCAAACTGTCCCTGTTTGAGGAAAGAAAGAAAAGGGTGAGAGGGAGAGATAGGAAGATGAGGAGAGGGAGAGAGGAAGGAAGAGAGAGCAATCACAGGTTCTGTGTGCTGCTGGCCAGGCCAGTGACTGGCCCATTAGAGGAAGTTTGTGAGTCACCTATATAGTCACTGTATATACACAGAGAACACTTTGCTTCATAACACAGATTAAAAGTAAATTAATAAGCATTGTTTGTTCATTACTAAACATTCTCTTGCTTTATTTCACTTGATCTTCAGAATAACCTAATGTGATACATATTGTTCTTTTTTCCATTGACAATTGAAGAGTGCGAGAATGAAAAAATTAAACAAGTTAACTGATAAAAATGAGAGTGAGTATTTGAACAGAAAGTCCCCACTTCCTCCTGTTCTGACCCCACCAGACTGTCTCCTTCTGGTAAGAAAACCCTGAGTCTTTTCCATTAATACCAGAGAAACAGGGGAGATGCAAACGGTCTCACAGAAGCACAAGCTTTGAACCACATGATTTTACTCTGATACTCCCTATAAACAGACCTTAGCTTAAAGATTTGAGAGGAAAACAAGCTCCTTTACTGTTCAAAAATTTCCCTAGTCAACAGATGACAGAGCTCACACAGCATCAAACCTTAGTAAAACTCTAGCTTCGGGCTATAGTAAGGGTGTGAAAGTGTTACCGGTGTTAGAAATGTGGTTATTTTAAATTGCTGACCATCTAGAAGATTGTGATTTACAAACACTTGGAACTTCCCTGTCATTGTAGAAAGGGGTGCCTGCACTTTTGCAAGTGTAAATATTTCTCATCTGTATACTCATCCAAAGCAAGACTACAACAATGTGTTTTCATTTCTATTTCTATATATTAGAAGTGTCAAGGATATTTGTTTAGTCTAAGCACAGATGACAAAATTGTTCATTATAATTAGTAAATTAAGTATTATATTTATTTCTATATAACGGCATAATATATTATGTAGCTATGCAATCTATAGCATAAAATACATAACTAATATTAGCTATGGATTATAATTAGCACATTTAATGATAACCAGGTATCTAAAACTTTATAGAACTGTGAATTCCCATATCACATTTCTTATTATTTTGGACATTTTTTTCATTACTCATATTCTGAATTTCCAGATCTCCCCACCACTTTTTAGGAACTATTAGTCATTGAGACTGAAACATAATAATTATCTCATTCTTTGTATCACAACAGTTTCCTCTGTAATGCCAATATTGATAGTATTTCATTTATGTGCCTTAAGTAAAAATGTTTAGAGTCATTTGTGTATAATTCTTTTCCTTGCCTGAGTTTCCCTGTTAGCGCAGTAACTTTCATTGCTTTTTGCTCTTCCAGGGCCTTTCAAACTGCTTTAGAACAGTATTTTCCAACTAGATATTAAATGCTACTGGCACAATTTTTTGGTAAAAATGTCACATGCACTGCTGTCTAATTAATATTTCTTTCAATAAATTCAAATAGTTTACTAAAATTTTAACACAGAAAGAAACCTATCATAATAGTTCTCATAAACAGAAAATTAGAATCAGGAGCCTTAAATTGGTTAAGGGGAAAAGAAAAAACTTAAAAATTTCAAACATAATATTCTTCTCTGTCCTTAAGTGATTTACAGAGACAAAGGGAGAAGTAATTATTAGAGAAACATTAAGTACATACTGACATAATATGAGACTAGATCTTTGATCTAGTAAAATTATTTAAAATGAGTTTTTAAAGGGAATAATATTTTAAAGATCCAGTGCTATTCTACCAAATTCTATTTTGATTAATAACCATCATCACTGTTACAACTATTGCCTACCTGGGAAACATGCCTTATGAAATGACCCCCAAATAGAAGAACACACATTAGAACCAAGTTCAAATCCCCGATTACATTTCATTATTGAAAAGTTAATTTCTTGAAGCCTTGGGTCCTCCTTGTCAAAGAAGGATGATATTAAGATTTCAAGGTCACATTGAGAATGATACGAGGTAATGTTCACAAATGTCTAGTCCTGTGTCTGGAATTTATCAAACTGAAATTTTACTTAGTTAAAAACTCCTTCCTTGGTGCTCAGGTTCCAAAGAGCATGTGACAGAGAACATGCACTGCAGTTATGGGGAGACTCAGCTATGAACAACTCAACACAAGAACAAGATGATTCATGTGTTGATGTAAGTTATGAAATAAAATAAACAAGGTGATATGAAATAAAGTGAATGATATTCAGTGATTGTTAATTTACACTCTGATTCTCACTCAAAGGTGATTGGTATTTAGTATATTTAGAAAAAAGATGAAGGCTAATGATTATAAACACTTGTCTTCTGTGCGAAGCAATGGGCAAGAAACTATTATTCTTAGCTTCTTGGTTTAATAAATAACTAAATACATGGCACAAAAGTTTCATTCCCATGTTTATTTAAGATCTACCTTATGTTTCTTTCTATTGAACACATGATATCAAAGAAACAGAAGATTTTACAACTCATGCCATATAAATTAAATACAGTCTGAACTTTATTTTCTGCTTTTCCCATGGTTGAACTTTCTTTTAATGTACAGAATACAGTCTATCTTGCTAATGGTTTTACTTTCAGACAAATTAAGGACATTTTATTCTAATAATTCAGTCCTAAATATAGTTTGGACAAATAGCAATTTTGTTTGAATTATTATAATTCTACAAGATAAATTCTAGTAGGGAATTTCTTAGAACAAATATTTTTGACACAATTTCTAAAAGCTTTCAGTGTAAAAAATAAACCATCATCTTCAGCTCTGATTGAGAAATAGGTCCTTGCTGAATTCAGTAATCAGCAAAATCCCTGAGTGAGGCAAGACTTGGAGGTTAGAATGACAATAGGAAATCAATTATTTGGCTAATCTGATTTCATACCTTAAACAGTGCCAGTGTAATCATTTGCAATTATTTTCAATTCAGTCACTCTTACAGTGCTCAATTAAATAACACCCTGCAACTACGTAAATGGCTTAATTACTGGAATAAAGATATTGAGCAATCAATTAAATGAGTACCCAGTTGAGGACAGGATAGTAATTAGGAGGAATTGGAAGGCATCTACTGGCCTTCTACCCAGTGTCACTCATCTCAGTCATAATTGAATTCTGCCTTTTCTTTCTTAAGTAACAACAAATCTTTTTTTCATTGCTGTGGTAGAAGGAAAGATCAAGTTGATACTGAAAACCCACATAAGAATCTCTTTCCTCACACACCTCTTCAATTATCCACTTAAATTTGCGTTGTACATATGTTGCCAATGTAAGCACTAAGCACAAAGGGAAGTGACTTCCTTATTATCATAATCAATCAACACCATTTCTCTTTTCTGATGTTTGTTTTATGTTACATGATAAATCAATGAGGTATGTGCAAGTTTTACTTTGTATGTGGCAACTTAATTTAAAAGACTTTCAAAATAACTTTAAAAAAGTTTTGTGTTTTCCTTTGACAGAATCCCAGTAAATATGTAACTCTTGTTAGTGAGTGATGCAAGATTTAGCACTTATTGAATTGTTGTTTTTGAACTTTCATAACTTGTATTCGTTGAAACTCAGAATAGTTTTGTTTTAGCATTTATACTATATAAATACTTTTTATTTTCTCTGGTATTCCAGAGTAATAATACAGCAGCCTAAATGCTACCTTGTGACATTGAGCCAATCATGTCTTAAATTATTTTCCCTTTTGCTTTTAAGTTTCTACATCTTGGGATTTCTATTGTCTTATTTGCTAATATGCACACCCATAACACTCACTTGATCTTTATAATTTACTGAGGACTACAGTTTCCATCTTTCCATTCTTGGAAAATTGGCAGAAACAAAAGAATTTGGGGAAGGACAGTCTCCTTTTATAATTATGTTACTATTTGGGAGGAAATTGTGTTTTTGTGAAAATGTCTAATTTGCACTGTTCTCAGGGTAAAATGATCATGCAGGATAAACTGGAGAAGGAAAGAAATGATGCTAAGAATGCAGTAGAAGAATATGTGTATGAAATGAGAGACAAGCTTGGGGGTGAATATGAGAAGTTGTGAGTGAAGATGTAAATATGTACTATACTGTGCCTACCCATTAAAATCTTTCAGGAGCACCCTTAAATGTGTTAGAAGGGACGTTTGTACCTATAATTATACAGTAAAATGGTTAAAATTTTACATTTTCTTGGGAAAGTTCTGTATTTTTTAATAGTGGAATGTTCCCTGAAAGTTTTTGTTAGATTACTTTTTCTTGGTGCATCATTTTTTAAATACTTGCATATTTGTATTTATTTAATATTTTTTTAAATTTTATTTTTAAATTTATTGAGGCAACTTTGACTTATGAAATAATAAAAGCACATATGTACAGGTTCACATATGCCAATACGCCTCACTCACCAATAGATTGCTAAAAGTCTTTCTGCACTGTCCATTGGAACCCACCAACCCTTGTTCCCCCAGTCTTTGCCCACTGGTAACCACAGTTCTGTTGTCAGTGCCCAAGGTTTGGTTTTTGTCTTGTCTGTTTGTTTGCTTTGTTTTGCTATAGTCCACATGTGAGTGATCATCTGGTGTTTGTCTTTCTCTTTCTGATGTATTTTGTTTTGTGTAATCTTCTCTGGTTCCATACACGTTATTGCAAATGACGGAATTTCCTTTTTTAGGGCTTTGTAGTATTCCATTGTGTACCTACCACATCTTATTTTTATCCATGCATCTGAGGATGTGCACTTAGGTATTTTCAATTCTTGGCTATTGTTGACTGCAACAAATATGGCAGAGGTGTATATCTCTTCAAATTAGTGTTTTTTTAGTAAATATCCAGAAGTGGGATAACAGAATCATGTGGGTTTTCATTCTCTATAAACTGCTTTTGTTAAAGCAACAGTTTAAAAGGACTCCTTTTTCTCTTAACATTATTACCAGCATTGTTGTTTCCAGTCTTTTGGATAATAGCCATTCTTACAAGTGTTGTGATGACCTCACTGTTGGTTTGATTTGCAGTTCCCTGATATGGTAAGAAGAACGTCTTTTCATGCTCCTGTTGGCCATCTGTATGTCTTCTGTAGAGAAATGTCTATTCAATTCTGCACAATTTTGATTGTTTGTTTTATGACTTCTTTATATATTTTGCATATTAAGCCTCTGTCAGATGTATGATATAAAAATATCTACTCCCGGTCAGTAGGTTGCCTTATTTTGGTGAGAGTTTTCAATGTTAACTCACTTTTAAATGCAGTTTTTAATTCTCAAATTTTCAAATATACTCAAAACAGTCCCTATGTAGCAGAGAGGAAAATATGATAAAAACCCAATACATATCAAGCAAAACATTTTGCCAGTTTTGTTTTCTGATTCCCCTATCTCTTTTAATCCCCACACTACACCCCATTTTTAAAGCACAACTACGTATCTGTGCTTGTGAAATTAATTATAATTATTTTCTTAGTTTTTAGGATAAGAATACTTTTACATTGAAACTAGAAGATAACGAACATTGGTTGTATGAGGATGGAGAAAATGAGCCAAAGCAAGCTTATGTCGATAAATTGTCTGAATTAAGAGTAAGTGACTTGAGAGTAGCAGTGTACTGAATCTGTGCTATTGTTTTCAAGGACAGTATCTCAGAATTTTGGAGGAATTCCTGTCAACTTATGAAGACAAGTAGGAAGTGATTGAACTTATACCCTCAAATGCTTAGGTTCATTATTATTCTCACTTTCAGAATCTCATAATAAAGATAATTTTTTTGAATATTTCAATTTCAGAGTTTAGACTAAATGTTGCACTGTATTGGGGAATGGATGCATTCCTGGTATTAAGTGATAGAAGAATGAGCACAGTGTGTCCTCTGTCCTAGGTGCACTTACAGTGTAGTTGATTAGTTCTAGCAATTTCTTGACAAAAGATTTAGGGTTTTCAATATACATGATCATGTCATCTCCAGTGAGAGTTGTACTTCCTCATTTCCAATTTGGATTCCTTTTTCTTGCTTAATTGCTCTAGCAACACTCCCAATACAATGTCAAATATCAGTGGTGAGAGTGGACAGCTTTGCCTTGTTGATGACCTTTTTCTTTTCTTTTTTTGCTTTTTTTTGCTTAATTGCTCTAGCAACACTCCCAATACAATGTCAAATATCAGTGGTGAGAGTGGACAGCTTTGCCTTGTTGATGACCTTAGAGGAAATATTTTCAGTTTTTCACCATTGACTATGATGTTGGCTGTGGGTTTGTCATAAATGGCCTTTATTAATTTGAGATATGTAACTTCTGTCACCATTTTATGCAGGATTTTTATCATAAATTGGTGTTGAATCTTATCAAAAGCTTTCTCTGCATCTATGGATATGATCATGGGTTTTTTCTCGTTACTCTTGTTAATATGGTGTATTACATTAATGGACTATGGATGTTGAACCATCCTTGCATCCATGGGATAAATTTCACTTGGTCATGTTGATCTTTTTGATGCACTGTTGTACTTGGTTTGATAATATTTTGTTAATAATTTTTGCGTATGTTCATAAGAAATATTGGTCTGTGCTTTTCCTTCTGGTGACATCTCTATCAGCTTTTGGTATCTTTGTGATGTCAGCCTCATAGGAGGTATTTGGGATTGTTCCCTGCTTTTTTGATATTTTGTGTTTTAAAAACTGGTATTAATTCTTCCTTGAAGATTTGGTAAAACTCATTAGAAAAGCCATATGAGCCAGGGCTTTTATTTCTAGGTGGACCTTTGATTACATCAACTCCTTTGCTTGTGATTATTCTGTTCAGGTAAGTTCTTCCTGGTTCAGTCTTGGTAGACGGCTTTTTTCTAGAAATCCTTGTCCTCAAGATCGTCTACCTTGTTATTACAGAGTTGTTCACAGTAGTCTCTTAGAATGTTTTCTATTTCTGTTACGTGTTGTAATTTCTCTACTTTTATTTGATTTAGTTATGAGTTTTCTCCCTCTTTTTCTTTGTTGCGTCTAGTCAACAGCTTGCCAATTTTGCTTAACTTTTCAAAGAACAAACTTTTGGTTTCATTGATCTTCTGGATTATCTTTTTGTTTTCCATTTCATTTATTTTTGCTCAAATTTTAATTATTTCCTTCTACTAATTTTGTCTTTAATTATACTTATATCTCTAATAATTTTAAATGTAGAGTTAGATTGTTTATGTGTAATTTTTCTTGTTTCTTAGGTAGGATGCAATTGCAATGAACTTCCCTTTTTGTACTGCTTTTTCTGCATCCCACAAATCCTGATAGCTCATGTCTTCATTGTCATTTGTCTCAAATTTTTTTTAAGTTCCTGTAGAGTTCCTCTTTTACTAAAGACTTATTTAGAAGCATATCATTTGATTTCCAATTAATCTGGGGTCTTCCAGCTTTCTTTTGTGGTTGATATCTAGCTTTAAACCATTCTGGTCAGAGAAGATGCTTGGTATGATTTCAATCTTTGTAAATTTGTTCAGCTATGCTTTGTGTCCCAACATATAATCTATCCTTGAAAATGTTCCATGCACTCTTGAGAAGAAAGTGAAGTTGCTAGTCATTGGGTAAAGTGGTCGATTTGTGTCTATTAGACCTCATCTGTTGCAGATGGTAATTAAAAGCAGATGGTTCCCTGTTAATTTTCTACCTGGTCGATCTGTCCAGTGTTGTAAGTGGGTTGTTGAAGTCTTATACACTGATTGTGTTGTTGTCAATATCTCTCAACAAGTCTAATAATATATATTTAATGTATTTTGATGCTCCTTTATATGGTGCATGTATGTTTATAAATGTTATGTCTTCTTGCTGGATTGACCCCTTAATTTTCTCTGTCCATCTCTGTCTTTTGTTATGATTTTTAGTTGGAAGTCTGTCTTATCAGATATAAGTATAGCTAGTCCTGCTATTTTGTGGTTGCCATTTGACTGTGGGATTGTCTTCCAGCAATTGACTTCGAGTTTACTTTACCTTTGGAAATGTGTTTCCTGAATGCAGCAGAAGGTTTAGTTATGTCTTTTCGCCACTCTGTGTCATTTGACTGGTGAGTTCTGTCAATTAATGTTTAGGGTGATTATTGTTAGGTAGCTGCTTAGTGTCATTTTGTACTTTTTTTTATGTGTGTTGTGCCAGAGAGGTCTTCTCTTTCTCTTCTTAGGTTGAATGGGTGTTGTTGAGCTTTGATTGTCATCCTTTTATGTTTTATTTTTCCCTGAATATGTATTTTAAGGTTACCCTTAAGTTAGCATTAAAAATTCTATGTGTATTTCTTAATTTTATTTGAAAACAGAGTAGTCTTCTGCACATTCTAGCCATCCACATTTTTGTTATCCTCTCTCCACTTTCACAATTTGCTGTCTTACTGTTTTTATGTGGGGTTTCTTTTATACTTTATATAACATCTTTTAGTAATTTTTGTAGAACTGGATTTGTGGTGATAAATTCCTTTAACTTATGCTTATTGGAAAAGCTTTTTATTATTCCATATGTTTTGAATGATAATCTATCTGTATTTAGTTTCCTATTTTGATAACCCTTTTCTTTCCATCTTTGAATATATCATGCCATTCTCTCTTGGTCTGTAGAGTTTCCACTGAGAAATCTGCTGACAGTCCTATGGGGACTCATTTTATGGGACTCATTTTTCTCTGAATGCATTTAAGATTTTTTATAATGTATTTTTGTCATTTTAATGGCAATGTGGATTGGTGTTGGTCTTCTTAGGTTTCTTTTGTTAGGAACTTTTTGAAACTCCTGGATCTTGATGCTTGCTTCATTTTTCAGGTTAGGGAAGTTATCAGCTATTATTTCTTCAAATACAGTTTCTGCCCCTTTTCTATCTCTTCTCCTTTTTGGATCCCTATAATGCAAATGTTTCTTCTTTTGATGCTATCCCATAGGTCCCAAATACAGTCTTCATTTCTTTGCATTTTTTTGTTTCTTTGCTGGTTTGCTTGAGTGCATTCTTCTGCTCTATCTTCTAGATCACTGATTCTATTGGAGACTTCATCCATTCTATTCTTGAGTCCCTCTATTGAATTCTTTAGGTCATCAGTTGTGTTCTTTTTTCTTGTTATCTTTTTCTTCCTCTATTTTTTTCTTTATCATTGTTTTCCTAAATTCATCCTCTGGTAATTTTCAGACATCCGTTGCATTCAGATTTTTCCCTGGGTTCTGGATTGGATCCATCATTTCACATATATTTCTCTGTGTCTTTGTTCTTTTTGGCACTTTTTCTGGCACTTTTAGGTTTTTTGCAGTGTTGGCCTTGTGTAGGGTATAGACTTGCACTGAGTAAGCCTGGATATTGGCTTGGACACTGGGTTTCTTCAGTTTTTGTGGCATCACAGATGGTTAGATTTGTTGAAGTTCTTATGTGGGCCCTCTGTAGCTGCCTGAAAGTTCATTTTATGGGGATGGAGTTTCTGTGGGGTATACAGGGCTTTCCCTCCATGTCCCAGCTCCCAACCACAATGATTATCTTGCTATTTGATACAGAATTGACAATCATATTGCAGTTTCACCAAAACCCATAGGAGACGCTAGTCAGTTGCCTTCACACATTCCCCCTCTGGGAGACTCTCTTCTACCTTTAAGGCTGAGGGCAGGATTTCCAGTTGGCTGGGTTTTGCTTGGCAGGTTTTCCACTTGGTAGGTTCTCCTTTTGGCAAGATTTCCAGTTGACAGGATTTCCGATTCCTTGGTTTTTTGGGTGGGTGGTTCCCCCAGCTCAGTGACAATATGCTGGGGGAGTATTGGGCAATTCCCCAGACTGTCTTCTGGCTATGGCACTGCCCAGTATAATTTTCCATGAGTCTTCTGTTCAATCTGGGCACTTGTGCCTCTTCCACCTTGCCTCTGAACCCTCTCACCCAGCTATGAGTCCAGGTCTGAATAGGTGGACTTTGCATCAATTTTGCGATTCCTGAGAGTGGTGATTCTTTCCTGCGTTCTACTTGCTCCATCACAGCTGCAATCCTGATTATAAGTCTCTTGTGTATCTGTGAATGCAGACAGTTTTTGCCTAACCTTTGTTGTTACAATTGCTGCTATGTCTCTATGGTGTCCGTGCTTGCTTTATCTTGGTGTTTTTTTCTGGAAAATAGGAAAATTTTTAATTGCTCAGTGAGGAGCACATGAGTTTCACTTCTACCAGGTTTCCATCTTGGCCAGAAGTCTGTACTGAATTTTAAACAGTCATGAACCTCTGTAAGCATTTTGTTTTACCATGGTGCTTTGGAAAAAAAGAACAACACAAAGCTTCAAGCTGTCATAAGGCCTCAGAAAGTTTGCTTTGGTTAACCTCACTTTTAGTTCAACCAGTGTATTTTTTGGATAAATGCGATTCCGAGTATTTGAATTATGCTGGTGAATATCCCAAGTCAGCTCTGCATAAATCCCTGTCAGTGAGAACTGGGACTCCAAACTCTGGATGAAAGAACTATCTAGTTTCATCCTTTCCCACAATCTGTCAGTCTGAGTTATTTATTTGACCAAGTGACTTTCTCAAAGACTTCATGATAATTTCGTAATAGCAATAACGATGCCAATGACATGTCATTCTCAAAATATCAATTTAGTGACAAATCTGTACTAATATTTTGGAAACACTTTACTTCATATAAATCTCTTCTCCCTCATACATTGTTTATTCACCAAATGTACCATGCAGAAAATAAAGTTTCCAGGGATTTAGTCTGAGTGGTTGTAAGAGCTCTCCAGCATCCAGACTACTTCAGGGATTTCAGGTCTATAGTTGGAGACTCTCACAAGACTGAAATCATGTATCATTTTATTTGATGGAATAGATAAAACTGACTAGAACTGATTGAGAAATAGATGTCAAAAAGCACAATCTAATAGGTTATAAGACACTCTGATGGTTATTTTTACGTGTTAACTTGATGACAAGTTGTTTAGTCAAGCACTAGATAAAATATTCCTATGAAAAGATGTTGAGGTGTGATTAACATTTAAATCAGTAGCCTCTGAATAAAGCAGATTATTCTTCCTAATGTGGTGGATTATATCAAATCAGGTGAAAACCTTAAATGCAAAGACAGAATTCCTAAAGAAGAGGAACCTCAAGACAAAGACAAAGAAATCCTGTCTGAGTTAATCACCTGCCTGACTACCATAAAGACTCAAGTTTGCAGTGTCAACTCTTACATTAATTTCAAGCCTGTCAATTTGTCCTATGTATTTCAGATTTGCCAACTTCCACAACTCTAGAATCAATTTCCTTACAACAAAGTGTAACAGAGACCAAGATGAATTTGGAAACCATAGGCTACTCTTCCCCACCTGCCTGGCTGGCTGTTTGTTTGTTTTTTGTTTATTTGTTTTTAGAAACATAGCTTGTCTTTTCACATTTCTTTCCTCTTACTCCAATCTAAGATCCATGGAGAACTGAAAGTAACATTCCTCACCTCCAAAGCTGGATTTAACTCAACTTTGAAAGAGTGTTTGTCATCCAGGCCTGTGAAGTATCAACTGGGCAGCATGAAACCCTTGGAAACTGACACTGATCTATCACCATCTTTCCATGAATGATGCTGACCTGCACTTAGACACAGAGCCCAGTTCTTGGACTGAGCTTGAAAAAATGTGCTTGCTTTTTTGCTCAGTGAGACTGTGGATTTAATAGTAAGGTCTTCTTTGTATCCCAGTATGTTTACTGGGATACCCAGTGAGTAAATTAAACCTTTCCCTTCTCACAAGTCACTCGGTGAACTGCCAATCATCCTCCTTAAAAAATACCAATGGTGGTATGACCTGGTGACCTAGTGGACAAGGACACTGGATTTAGTCCACAGACATCTCAAGGCTCCAGTTTCAAAACCAGGTACTGGGTAGAATATCCAAGATGAACAACCAAGTAAAGAGCAGAGCTTCTTTATCCACTCTCTCTTCCTGAATGCCTGCTTCTACTCACTTTCATTCCTGATTACAACTTTCCTTAAAAAAAGAAATACAAATGATTAGGTGTAACAGTTATCATCTTATTGATAAACTGATGACAATTTTGCGTGAAAATTGATGGTTTCTTTTACTTTTGTGAGGGCCGAACGGACGCCATGACAGGCTCTAGACAAAGAAGATAACGCTGAGGCCTTTCCTGAAACAGGAGACAGGATTTCTCAGAAATGGAAACCGAAACTAAGAATGGGAAGGCCTCAGATCTTTGCTATGTGACACGCCCACAGGGCCAACAGCTCAGCACGCCTATGTAACAAAATCCTATCGCCTATGTAACAAGATCCTATAAAAGCCTGTTGAAAAGTAAACCCCGGGTCCTTGACCAAATCCACTGCATTGGATGAGGCTCCGACCCCAGCATGCTGGAAATAAAGTCCCTTTTGCTTTTACATTGTTGACTGGTGTGTATGTTCGTTTCTGGGAGGACGAAAGCTGACCCTAACACTTTGAGGGAGGGTTCTCGTGAACCTATTTCCTCTGTTTTCTTCTAAGAAATTTATGATTTCTGGTCTTACGTCCAAGTCTAGTTAGAGTTAATTTTTGTAAGTGGTGTTAGAGATTTTTCTAGCTCCATTCTTTTGCATGTTACTGTCGTGTTTTCCCAATACTACTTCTTGAAGAGACATTCCTTTCTCCATCATATAATTTTGCCTCTTTGGTCATAGATTAACTGAATGTATGTATGTGTGAATAGCTTCTAGTAATTTGGTTCCATTATACTGTGCTGTGCTTCTGTTATTATTATCATACCATTCCGTTTTGATCACTATCACTTTGTAATATAGTTCAACGTTTGGAGGGTAATCCCTCCAGATTTGTTTATTTTCTCATCGTTACCTTGGCTTTTTAGAGTCTTTTGTTATTCCATAAATATTTTAAGATATTTTTCTCTATTTCATTTAAATATGCTGTAGAACTTAATGGAGATGGCATTAAATCTGTGTATTGCCTCAGGTAAGATGGTCATTTTAACAATTTGATTCTTCTTAACTATGATCAGGGGATGTTTCCCATCTCTTTGAATCCTCCTCGATTTCTTTTGATAGGGACTTATAGTTTTCGTATAGTCTCTCACCTCTTTTTTAAGCCTACTCCAAGGTATTTTATTCTTTTTACTCTATTTTAAATGGAGTAGCTTTCTTGATTTTGTTTTCTCTTAGTACTATTTGTATGTAAGATGTAATAGATTTAAAGGCATTGATTTTGAAGTCTGCACTTTACTGTATTTGTTGATTGATTCTTATAGTTTTTGACATATTTGATATATCCATGACATCTGCAGAAAATGATAGTCTTACTTCCTCATTTCCAGTTATTTCTTTTTCTTGCCTAATTTCTATGAATAAGACCCCAGTATGATGCGAAATAACAGTGTGAGAGTGGATAGCTTTGGCTTTTTCCTGACCTTTCATAAATTGCTTTCATTGCATTTCACAACTCAACATTATAAGACCATATATGAGATTATGATATATGGTCTTGATTAAGTTGAGGTATGTACCTAGTATCCCCACTTTATGCAGGGTTTTTATAATAAATTGGTGTTGGATCTTGCCAAAAGCTTTCTCTGCATCCTTTGATATGGTCATGTGGATTTTCTTCTTGATCTTGTTACTATGGTATATTACATTAATAAATTAATGTGTGTTGAACCATCATTGAATGCCTGGAATAAATTCTACTTTGTCATGTGGATGATAAAGTTGATGCAATATCGGATTTAGTTTGCTAATATTTTGCTGAAAATATTTGCATCTATGTTAATTAGAAATGTCTTTATGTATTTTCTTTCTTAGTAATCTATCAGCCTTTGGTATCCGTGTGTTGTTAGCCTCAGAAAAAGTGTTTGGAAGTGTACCCTGCTGTTCAGTATTTTGGAAGGGTTTGCAAAGAATAGGTATCAAATCTCTGAAAGTTTGGCAAAACTGTCTAGTAAATCCGTATGATCCCATGCTTTTCTTTTTAGATAAAATTTTGATTACCACTTCATTTACCTTGCTGGTGATTGTCCTTTTCAGGTTTTCCAATTTATCAAGTTCAGTCTTAGAAATATTTTCTCTAATAATCTGCTCATGTCCTTGAGATTGTCCAATTAATTTAACAGAGTTCCTCATAGTTGTTTCTTATGATGTTTTGCATTTCTATGGTATCTGGTATAATTTATTCCCTTTCATTTCTGAATCTGGTTATGAGAATCTTTTTTTCTGTCTTTTTCTTTTTGAGCCTGGTAAATAGATTGTCAATTTTGCTTATTTTTTAAAATAACCAACTTTTGATTCATTAATTTTTTGGGTATTTTTGTTTTCTATGTCATATATATCTTCTCAGATTTTTGTTAATTCCTTTCTCCTACTGACTTTTTGTTTTAATTGGTATTGTTTCTCTAGTTGCTTTAAATGTAGGGTTAGATACTTATTTAAATTTATTCAATGAGGTAGGCCTGGATTGCAATAGACTTCCCTCTTAGTACTGCTTTTACTATATTCCATCGATTCTGGTAGCTCGTGTCTTCATTCTCATTTGTCTCTAAATATATTTAAGTTCCTTTTTGATTTTGTCTTCTAACCAAATGTCAATAGGAAGCATCTTGTTTAGTCTCCAATTAATTTGGTATCTTCTATGTTTCTTATTTGTGCTTGATTTCTAGTTTTATGCCATTGTGGTTGGAGAACATGTTTAGTATAATTTCAGTGTTTGTATATTTTCTGAGAACTGTATTGTTGTCCCAATATATGCTCTCATGTGCTCTTGAGACAAAAGTGGATTCTGTAGCTGTCAGATGAAGTGTTTGGTCTACTCTATTAGACCTAACTATTTCAAATGGTAATTTAAAGGTGCTGTTTCCCTGTTAATTTTTTGTCTATTTGATATGTCCATTGTCGTAAGTGGGATGTCGAAGTCTCCTATCACTGTATCACTGTCGATGTCTTTTGTCAGTTCTAATATAATTTGCTTATTATATTTTGGTGCTCTTTCATTTATTGCATATATGTTAATAAATGTTATGTCTTTTTGATGGATTGATCTCTTAATCATTATGCAATGCCCACTGCTGTCTTGTGTCATGATTTATTTGAAAGCTTGTTTTATCCAGTGTTAGTATGATCGTTCATGATTTTTTGGTTGCTTTAAACAATAGGATTTTTCTTCCAATAATTAAATTTAAACCTAGGTTTATATTTTGAAAGAAGGTTCATGTCCTGAATGAAGATGCAGAATTTTGAGTTATGTTTTTAAATCCATTCTGTAATTCTGTGTGATTTAATTGATGATTTCAGTTCATTGACATTTAGTATGATTCTTGACTTTGGATTTCCTTACAGTTAATATAAGTTCCTTTAGTATTTTTGTAGAGTTCGTTTTCTGGTGATGATCATTTACCTTTTGCTTATAATTTTTTTATCATTTCGTCCATTCTAAATGATAATCTTCCAAGGTATGATATCTGATGTTGAAAGTGTTTTTCTTAGATTACTTTATATCATGTCATTCCCTTCAGAGCTGTAAAATTTCAGCTGAGACATCCAATGACTATCTTATGGAGATTCCTTTGTCTGTGACCAGTTTTCCTTTAGCTGCTTTTAAGATCATCTATTTTACCTTATTTTTGACATTTTCATGAAAATGTGTCTTGGGTAGGTCTGTTTGAGTTTCTTTTATTTTGAACTCTTTGAGCTTTCTGGTTCTAGAGACTTGATTCATTTCTCAGGTTAGGAAAACACACATGTTATGTCTTCAAATATAGTTTCTGACATCTCTATCTTCTCCTTCTAAGATATATATGAAACAAATGTTTTTTTATTGTATCATCTCCTAGAAATTAAATATTGTCCAAATTTCTTTACATTATTTTTTCTCTTTGTGTGCTTGAGTGTATTTATCTGCCCAATTTACTAAACTCACTGATTTTGTTGGATGTCTCATCCACCTTACTCTAAGGTCCCTTTACTGATTAGTTTAGCTAGGGTCATCTTCATTTCTTTGACATCTTGATTAATTTCTTCTCTTTTTGTTGTTCTCTTTTTCTTCCTCTATTGTTTTCTTGAATTCCATGAGTATATTTATCCCTGTTGCCCTAAGTTCTTTCTTATGTAACCTTCATATGTCTTTTGTGCTCAGAATTTTTCCGAGGTTTTTATTTGGATTCATTATTTGTGCATATTCCTCTGGCTTTGCTCTGTTAGGTATTATGTTTTTATTCCTATGGGTTTGGTTTCTCCAAAGTGATGGCCTTGTGTAGGGCATTAACTTGCACTGAATAAACCTGGATCTTGGTTTGAACACTGTAAGTTCTTAAGTTTGTGGTGTAACCTCTGGCTGTGTTTGCTGAAGTTCTTAAATGGACACTTTTGGGGAACAAGAGTTCAGCCTATCAAGTTGGAGTTTTTATGGGGCATGCAGAGCCTTCTTCAAACTTCACAGATATGAACATTAATGATGTTAGTCCACAATTAGCAATCAGATTGGCATTAGTGTGTAGCATTAGGGTGGTATTGGTTATCTAAATTAAACTTTTCTTTAATTGTTCTCCACAGTTTCTATCTGCAGAATAGTTATTTTCTAGTTTCTCTGTGGATCAGAGACCATACTCAGCTCTTATCAAGTCACCATCTTGACTTTAGCCGTCAGTTAAGTCATTTAATTTCCAACTAAATTATTTGAAAATTCAGGTGCTAATTTTTCTCTGTTTCCCCAGATTGTAGATGACATGTTTTGTGATCTTTCTTCTATTATTGAATGAGACAAATCCTACAGCAAATATTCCAATTTATTCCCATTATCTATTTATTTATCTTCTCTTTGTCTTTCTTCCATCTATAATATATATTTATGTGTATATATGTGTGTATATATATTCTGCCTAGATATTCTATTAATTTTATTTCACTGAAGACCTCTGACCAGCCTCCCAACGCAGAATAGTCTGGGATCAGATGGTTATCCTCACCAAGTCTAATAGATATTTAATAATTTAGCATATTTTTCTTTAACCTCTTACAAAACAAAGCAGTAGAAGCATTTCCTAACATATTATGTGAGGACTGATATATAAACAAAAACAAAATGAAAGATAACTATAAACCAGTATCCCTTGTAAATAAAGATGCAAATATCCTCAACGAAAACTAGAAAATCAAATCTTTCAGACTATTAAAAGGACTTTTTTCAATTGTTAAATGATTTATATCCTCAGAATGCAACATGGTTCAACCTAATAAGTACCAAGAAATGAAATCCACAATAATGGGAATAAGAGAAAATATATAAGTTCACCTCTGCATATACAGAAAATGCACTTAATAAAATTCAAAACTCTTTTTGGTAACAAAATTTTTCAGCTCTCTAGAAAAGTCATGTAATTTTTAATCTGTGAAAGAGCATCGTGTGCATTAGCACACAAATACAGCTAATACATTCAAAGACTAGTGCCAAAATCTTCCCCATTAAGGCTGGGAGCAATTAAAGGATGTTCACTTTTAATACTTATTAAATAATGCTCTAGAAATTTTGATAAGGTCGATTAGGCTCCAAAATAAATGAAAATCATACAAATTGGGAAATAAGAAAAATTGCCACTATTTTATTTGACATGAGATGATATGGAGATCAATTCAAATAATGCACAAAAATACTGAAGAATTAACTAAGAATTAGAGCAAAAGTACAGGACACAAAGTTCTATGGTGTTTATATACATCAGCAATAATTAATATTAACAGGAACTTTTTAAAAATCCACATACAATAGCATACATATAATTTGACAAATAAGCTATTTTAACTAAGGAAGCTAATAGACTTGGATACTAAAGCTGTGAAGCATTTTGGAAGAGATCAATAAAATCACAATATTATATAAAATTATCTACATAGTGAATTCAATTCCTATTAAATACTTGCAATAGTAAATGCCATTCTCAAAGACATATGTTACAGCAAGGGTCCTGTAATAACCAAAACATTAATGAAAATGATGAATCACAAGTAGACTCTCACTTCCCAATTTCAAAGTACACCAGTCAAAAAGATTAAAACAATGTGGTACTGACATAATGCTAAAGAGAAAACTGGGTTTGAATTTAGTCTTTGGATAAATCCATATATTTAAGCACAACTGATTTTTCAACCATGGTCCCAAGACCATTTATTGACAAATGGATTTAACCTAACAGTGCTCTGAATATGGATAACAACATGCAAAATAATAAAGCTGAATTTCTATGAAAAACCTATGTGACAGCAGCTTGAAACATCGATATTACAAATAAAGTTAATAAAATTATAAAAGCATTAGATGAAGTTAGAGGGATACATGCTCATGCCTTTGTATTTGTCAATTGATTCTTAGACGAGACACCAGAAGCAAGAACAGTGAATATAAGATTCCATCAAAATAATAACTGTTGGCATGACAGGAAATTAATAAGAATGTGAAATATGTTAAAAATCATGATGCAAAAAATTTAAAAATATTATCTAATATTTCTATATTCTCAATTCATAATTAATATTTTTATCAAGTGATCTTATGGAAGGAATATGGCATTTTAACACTAATAGGTTTAATGTTTAATGTGTACATCACAATGCATTGCAGACACAGCTGTATAAAACATGGTACATTCACCAACATTTCAGTTTTTCCTTCACTTTACAGTTAATCCCCTCCATCCCATTCTTCCCCTCCCACCCTACATCTTCTCTTCCCACAATATTTAATTGAGTGTGGTTTGATTTAATTCATTTTATAAAGCTATTTTGCTTCATTTGGTTCATTCCTTTTTTTGCTGTCTCTACACTGTTCATATGAGTGCTATCATATGATGCCGGTATTTCTCCTTTTGGCTTATTTCACTAAGCATAATTACCTTCATATCCATTATATTGCTGCAAATGATACAATTTAACCTTTTGATAACTACGTGGTTATTTTATTGTGTACACATGCCGTATCTTATTCATCCACTCATTTGTCATTGGCCATTTAGCTGGTTTTCAGTTCTCATTTATTGTATATAATACTGATGTGAACATAGGAATTTTATCTATCTACCTGTCATCTATCTGTCTATCTACTATCTATCTATCTGTGTGAAAGTACTGGTGAATTTATTTTAGGATAAATACCCAGCAAAGGAATAACTTCGTCATATGCCATTTGTATTCTCCATTTTTTGAGGAACTTCCAGAGTGATTTACATAAAGGTTGTACAATCTTACTGTACTCCTTCTAACAATGTATGAGAGTTCTCTTTTCTCTACATCCCCTCCAGGAGGTTTTGTTTCAATTATTTTGAAGATAACCATTTTGATGGTGTAAGGTGGTATATCATTGTTTTGATTTGTATTTCCATACTGATAAGAGAAATAAAACATATCTTCATGCCTCTGTTGGCAATCTGCATGTCCACTTTAAATAAATGTATATTAAGATATTTTGTTCATTTTAATTGGATTATTTGCTTTGTTTTTACTGGGTTTGATGCATTCCTTACAGATTTTAAATATTAATCCCTTGTCAGATGCATGATGTGCAGATATCTCTTGTTCAGTGGGGTATGTTTTGATGAGAGCTTATTCCACTGCAGAATCTTTTTAATTTGATGTAATTTCACTTGTTTATTCTGGTTTTTAATTCCTTGCTATCGAAGTCAATTTCCTAAAAATATTTTAAAGTCAATCTGCTGTTGTATTTTGGCTGTATTTTCTTCCTTTATTGTATTTGACATTGCTTCTAAGTCTTTGATTTAATTTTATTTATTCTTATTCTGTGTGGTGTTAGGTAGTGATTTAGCTTCAACATTTTGCATGTGGTTGTTTAGTTTTCCCAGCACCTTTTGTTGAAGACATTGCCCTTGCTCCATCGTCAGACTTTGACTCATTTTTCAGATTAACTTTACATACACCTGAGATTTTATTTCCAGACTCAGTTCTGTTCCACTGATCTGCATGTGTGAATGTCTTCTAATACCTCATTGATTTGCTAACTGTTGCTTTGTAATAGAGTTTAAAGTCAGGGAATGTGGCACTTGCATTTTTGTTCTTACTCCTTAGAATATTTTTTGTCATGGGTCTTTTGTAGGTCAAAAAATTTTTTTTACCTCTTTTTTTTCTATTTCTGAGAATAATGTGTTTGTGTTTTTAATGAGGCTAGCATTAAATTTATATATTACTTTAGGTAATAAAGTCATTTTAACTGTGTTATTTCTTCCAATTATTGAACATGGAATGTGTTTCCATTTCTTTGTGCCATCTTCTATTTCTTTCAACAACGTCTTATAGTTTTCATTATATAGGTCTTTCACTTATATGGTTAATTTTATTATAAGGCATTTCATTCTTATTGATTTAATCTTAAATGGCATTGTTTTCCTGAGTTCACGTTCTGCATTTTCATTATTTTTATATAGAAATGCAATGGAATTTTGAATTTTAGTTTTGGAGTCTGTTCCATTATTATTTTTGTACATTTCTCTAGAGGCCTTTTACTGCAGTTTTTGGGCCTCTCATGTTTTCTGTGAATAGCGAGTTTCACTTTTTCCTTTTTTATACTTTTATTATCTTATTGCACTGGCTGGAACTTCCAATACTATATTTAAATAGTGGTGGTGAGAGTGGAAATCTTTGCCTTCTTCCGATCTTAGAAGAAAAGTTTTCAGCTTTTCTTCATTAAATTTATGTTAGTTGTGGGTTTGACATGTATACCCTTTATTGTATTTAAGTACATTCTATCTATACCCATTGTTTGGAAAGATTCACATAAAACGTTGTTGAATCTTGTTAAATGCTTTCTCTGCATCTAGGGAGATTATCATGTGCTCTTGTCTTTTATTTTGCTGATGCAGTGTATCACATTTTACTGATTTGTGTATTTAAAAGCATCTTTGCATACCTGCAATAAATATCACTTGATAATGGTCTATTCATTATTTTGTGAGTTGTTGGATTAAATTTGCTAGTATTTTTGGTGATTTTTGCATCAATATTCATCAATGATATGGATCTGCTTTCTTTTTTGTTATTATCTTTATTTGATTTTGGAATCAGGGTAAAATTGGCTTCATAAAACATGTGGAGCAGTTTGCCTTCTTCAAGTGTTTGGAAAATTTCAGGATTTGTATTAATTCTTTGACCATTTTGAGAATTCATTAGTGAAAACAACTGATATTCAGGGAATTTGGTTTTGGGGAGTATTTTTATTACTGTTTTAATTTTCTTTCTATGTATCTTTAGGATTTATATTTATTCCTGTTTTAGTCTTGGAATGTTACACAGTTTCCAAGAGTGTGTGTGTGTGTGTGCATGCATGTGTGTGTGTTTGTTGGGGTAGTGTATGGCTTCTGGGTGTGAATGGGTGTATGGACTGGTGAGAAAATATTACTGCTGTCTTCCAGTGGGTTTGTGGGAGCCTGAATCCACAGGTATCAACTGGGCCAGCCCTCTTCCCTAAATCCCCAGATTTGTCTCTAGCACTCTATGCACTGTGGAATTCCTCTGTTGAAGCCTGGTCTTGAGATGGGGAGAGTGCCAATTTTCCCTGTGCTTTTTGCTGTTTTTTCACTTTCTGTGGAGGTTGGTATTTCAGGCCTGGGCCTCTCCTTAGGCTTTTACCTAGTCTAGATTATGAGTCTCCAACAATCTTCTCATTCTTTGTTTCTCAAGCTAGAACCGTATCTCCTGGGAAGGTATTCTGGCTATATCTTCCTAGTCCTTCACCTCTACAGAATAGTCCATGGCAAAACTGCTTGGGTCAGTGTTACAGCTGCTCTACTCAGCTTAGTGTAGGTTGCTAAGGGCACAGCTTAGCAAAGTGAACCAATGCATGGCTCTGCCTTCCACAGAAGACTCTCAGTGCACACTGCTCTGAAGCTACCTGGGCTGTGTAACTCTCCCTGTTATAGAAGTTGCCCTGGATTCATGGCCCCACACATACTAAGGTCAGCTGGGGTACTATCTGTTGTTTCTTGGAGGCAAAACTCAGCCAGAGAGATTTCTGCCTGGGAGGCTTCTCTGAAGATACCTAGATCATATTGTTCCTCAAACCCAGAAATCAACCATTTTGAGTTGTTCTGAAGCTGCCCTATGTCACTACCCAGGATCCCACATATCCAGAATTCCTTGTTGAAATCTGCTTTTCTCCAATTGCTTCCTCCACTTCTGCTTGTTCCCTTTCATGCTGCTGCACACGCCTCAGTGTCAGACTCCTCCAGGCTCCCTTCTGTAAGATTCTGTTTATTGTTACACTATTTTCAAGTTACTGGGACACTCATTATCTCCTGGTTTGTGTCTCCGCCACCAAGGAAGTTGTCTCTGTCTTGCTGTCTCAGATCAGGGATCTGCTACTGCTGCTATCTTGGATCTTTAGTAATAAAGAATATATTTAACAAATCAAAAACACACCTGTGTACAATTGAAACATGGGGAAATGACTTAATTAGCCATTTCTTCAAATAATATCTCCAGAAATGAACCACAAGATTGTGAAAAAGATATTCCATATAAGCCATAAGGCAAATGCAAATCAAAATCACAACTAGTACTGCTTTACAACTGCTAGCAATAACTTTTGGCAAAGATGTTGATAAATTTGAACTCAGACATTATTGGTAATAGTATAAAATGGTTCAGACCCTATGTAAAATAACTTTCCAGTTCCTCAAAAATTTAATCACAAAATTATAATATCAGTCAGTAATTTGATTACTAGAAGCACACTCATAATAACTGAAAGGAGGCAATCAAATATATGAAAATGCATATTATAGCATCATTATTTACAATTATGGTGATATAAACATTTTAAAGGGTATTATCTATTATAAAAAAGAAAGAAAAAATTATACATAGTGCAGCACATATTAAAATTAAAATCATTCTATTTGAAAGAAGTCAAATGAAAAATAAGTCATATATTGCATGATTTTATTTATGCAACATATCCACAATAGGCAAGCCCAGAGAGATAGTACATACATTTGTGATTTCCAGAGGCTGTAAACAGAGTTAAGTAGGTAAAAACAGCTTAATGTAAATAAATGAGATTCATTTGGAGTGATTAAGTGTTTAGGAATTAGAGAAATGGTGGTTTCCATGTGTAAAGATAAATTGTCACTGAACTTCTTATACTGTAATGGCTATTTTAGTGTGTTAATTTAACTTCAATATAAAGGGATTATTAATATTGAAATATAAATATTAAGTTATTCGCACATGGAAGTTATTCATTATACATATATGCATATGTGTATAAGCATATATGCATACATATTTGTATATATATATATACACACAAACACATGCACACACACATATATGAAAAAGGTGGAAGCAGATAGGAAGGAGAGCAGACAGGCAGGCAGCAGGGAGGAAGAGAGAGAGGAAAAAGAAGCATTTCAATTTTATATAGTTGTTCATTTTACCTATTTCTCTGTCCCCAAGTCAGATCCTGGGTTCTTGGGATGTGTGCAGACTGTGGCTTTGCCCTGGGGCACAGAAACCAACTGCTTCTCCACCAGGGTGCCACAGAGGTTAGTTAATATTTGAGTTATTTGTAATTTGCGAATGTTTAACTTACTTCATATCAACAGCCACAAAACATCTTAGAAAGATATTTAAATAATTACCCAGAGGGAAAATTGTCTCCATAGAGTGAAAACATTAATGTATATGTTGTTTTTGTAAATACCAATTAATGATTTTTTCAGATTTTTCAGTTATAAAGACATTGGATATAATTTTACAATTTTGAAAGAAATGATTACAGAAGAGTCATTGATTTCTATCAAATCTGAACATGACAATTGTAAATATCTGTATTCTAAAAAGGGAATGACTGAGATCATCTCTGATTAAAAAGGGTCAGAGACAAAAATGATATGGCTCTTTAGAAGGAAGCATGTGAAAATCTGTCACCAATGTACCCTCTAAATAAAAGATGTGTATTTTGTTTATTAAAATAATTAATTTATTAACAACAATAATTTACATGGTCACAAGAGGAAATATTTCCATTATTCTATTTCTGTGTCCACTGTTACATTTTAATTGGGTCCTATTATTCACGTGTACTCTGTAGATCATTACCTTCCTGAAATTACCCTTGGGCAACCTACTTCTATTGGATGCAATACTGTGTTCCCAGAGGTTTCTTGATGATGGCACAGGAAATAAAAGGCAGAGCATGACTGACCTGTTTCCACAACATAAGAAAGGTGTTTTGTTCGAATAAAAGAACAACTTCTCAAAACTTCACTGAATAGAATTTGTTCACACACCCTCTATATCTTGGTTTGGAGAAGTTAACTAGAGAAATTTCCTCTCCAGATTAATAATATATAGTACTCAGGAATGAATACTTAATAACATAAAGGCCAGTCTTACTTGATTCTGGAAAATATTTACTCATTTTATTAAATAAATAAACCAGATTATTAGCTGAAGTCTACAATTTCAAGAAAAACAAACAGAGAGAATTCTTAGCAAATATTATATAATAGTCATAGCAGTGATATCAGGGATAGTGGTGGACTCATTTTCATTATATAAAAATGAATCATCACCGCTAAGTGTTTAAACATTTTGTAGTGATTCAAACTACTTTACTTACCTGAAACTTGGAAATGAAAAAATGTGAACAGAAGTTCCAGAGAAGATGCACATCAATATTAAGGTAAAAATCTTAACATAAAACAAACCAGAGATAGAATATATATTAGAGATATTTATCTATATATAAAGCTTGATTTTATACATATATAAATAGCTACAGAAAATAAAAATATTTTAAAATTGTGTGAAATAATCATTGAAATATAATGACAGTCTCACTTTTTAGATGTCCATTATTATGTATTGTTCAATAATTTAAGCAGCAAGTTTTCAGAGAAAATGTCTTAAAATTAATTTGAAAAGCACTGATATATCAAAGTGGAAGCTGAAATTATGAGAAAATAGGCATTGAGTCAAAAAGCTTATTCTAAAAATGAAGTGTTTACCCAAGTGAGAGCACAAATTTGTTTATGAGAGGGATGGAAATCAGGAAGAGAAATTTATTTTATATAGATTTTGCACAATAATTTGAACTTTGCACTTTCATTGTTACATGTAACATATGAATATCCATGGCAGGCCTACTCCAAAATACCAACTTGGAGAATATATACCATATAAGAGATACTCTAAAAAGTTGATGAGAAAAGTAGACCTCCTGAGGAAAACTGGAATTAATGTGAGAAGATGCTGAAGATATTGAAGAAGAAATAGTCACTAAGGCAACTCACATGATTCAATTGGTAAGAATTGTTTCAGAATTGATAAGATCATTACTTATAGTTGATAAGATAATGCAAAGACAAAAACTTTTAAAAATCACCATAATAAAGAGGAAAATAAATCATGAAATCTACCCAATAGGACTAGGCAAATCATTTTACAGAAAGGGGAATTTTAAACATTATTCAGGTAAAGCAATGAGATTAACCATGGAAAATAGAATATTAGGGATAAATTAAAATGAATGGAGGAGTAAAGGAGGATTCAAACATCTTGCAATAGGTTGGTAGAAGTGTGAAAGAAAGTGCAAAATTAAGATTATAGATTATCAATGATTGAAATGGTAGCAAATATGAAATATGAGTGTTGAGTCGGTGTCAGTCTTAGGTTGAGAAAAACCATGAAATTTACACATATTTGATTACAGCATTTGCTTGCTTATCATTTTGATAACATTTTTTCATTAATAAGCTCCTTTTTTACATTTAAATATTAAAATTGCAAAATGTACTTCCATATACAAAATAAATAAAATGAGTTAATTTCTGGGTTATTAGTACTGAATATCATGATACAATAATGGTGATACCTGTGGTGCTGAGAAACAGAAGAAAAATAAATATTGGGAATTTAAATAAATAAATTCTTACTATCTGTGTGATAGAATTGGGGATGAGCAATAAATGGGTTATGCTTTGTAAGTGCAATTTTATATCATTATCTTGTGTGGGACCAGTGTCATAAAATATTGAATGAATAACAGAAAAAAGTTGAGAAACTATCTTATCATTTTAATGCAATAACATAAGATTCAATTATATCAATATTAATTGTTATGATTGTGAACTCAATATTTACAAAAACAAAACGCAAATTTTATAATTTGTTGTCTCCTATGACAGATATAGTCTTTTTTGCCAATGTTTACTTTATGTAGTTACTCTTGAACTAGTAGTTGTAGTGACATTTTTCAGAATGATTATTTTCTAAAAGTAAAATAGATTTCTGTAAAAATATTTTAAAATTATGTGCACATTATAAACCCGTTGATCCAAGACTTGAAATTCATCACAATGACAAGTGTTCTTAATGTTTTCAAACTCTTAATCTAAATTGCATTTAATTTGTGAAGAATAGTGGTAAGAAAGGCATGGTTCTTGATGGTATGCAAACCATGTTTTTAACAACATTCAGACCTCTATTGTGTATTAACATCCAGGGCAAGTGTATTATTTAACTTCTAATAAACTTATATGGCTTTGAAAACATATCCCATTAAAAGGATTTTGCATTTATTGACTAATTGAATCTTTGTTAAAGTATTCAATCATTTGGGTTGTAAATTATGAAAGAAAGTAACGGTTCTGCACATAATACATAGAAAATGGCTTGGAGAACCCCATCATGAGCACTTTGATACATTATTACTGAGGACATCAAACAAATCAAAATAACAATCGTGGAATATTTTTATTTACAAAACAACTGTAAGAAATAGGATTAAATATTTATTATTATATGCTTTCTTTTTTATTCCTCTGTCCTACCAGTCAACCAGGTTTTTGAGAAAATGGACAATTTCACCATGGTGACTGAATTTCTCCTCCAAGGCTTTGGTGGTGGATGGGAGCTAAGGTTGCTGCACTCCATGTTATTTCTACTGATGTATTTGATCACCCTTTTAGGGAATCTTCTCATCATTGCTGCCACCACCTTCGACCAGAAACTTCGCACACCCATGTACTTCTTCCTCAGAAATCTGTCAGTCATAGACATGTGCTTTATTTCTGTCACTGTCCCAAATGCCTGTGTCAACTCTCTCACCGGCAACTGGGCCATTTCCTTGGCTGCATGTGCTACTCAGATCTTTCTGGTTCTTTACTGTGCATACATGGAGGTAATGGTCCTTACAATTATGGCCCATGACCGTTATGTGGCCATCTGTCAGCCTCTGCACTACCCAGTTATCATGAACCACCGATTCTGTATAAGAATTACACTGGTCTCTCTGTTCAGCGGTCTCATCTATTCAGGAGTGCATACTGGTACCACATTCCGACTCTCCTTCTGTCAGTCCAACGTGGTTCATCAGTTCTTCTGTGACATTCCTTCTCTTCAGAGACTTTCCTGCTCTGACATCTCCGGCAATGAGATCATAATTTTTCTCTCTGCCATTGTTGTTATTGGTAACTGCTTTATATTTATTATTACATCATATATTCGCATATTTTCTACTGTACTCAAATTTCCAACCAGAGAGCAAGGAAAGGCATTTTCTACCTGTGCCCCTCACATTCTTCTGATGTTTGTCTTCTTCAGTTCTAGCAGTTATGTGTACCTAAGACCTTCAGTAAACTCTCAAACAGTTGAGGACATGATTCTTTCTGTCTTTTATGCCATAGTTCCTCCACTCTTGAATCCTATTATCTACAGCCTTAGAAACAAACAGGTAAAGGAAGCTGTAAGGAAAGTAATATTAAGTCAGCTTTATGCAGGGAAATAATAATAATACATTTCAGATTTATTCTATTTTGTTTAATTAAATTGAAACACAATATACTTTATATCTCAATTTCACAAGTTTGTCTGCCTATTGCAATGTCATCCTATTAAGTATTGAGTAATCAATGTTGTAAAATAATTTATTTGTTCTTTTGTCACCTTTACAATTTATTCTGTATCAAATGTGCACAGGAAAATATTTTGCAGTTAAATTTAAAGGATGTCTAAGTTTCAAGATATTTTCTGTGAATTGTTTTTCACTGAATATGTTTAGTATCAATCAAATACTTAGAATATCAATATCAGTAATTATCAAAAAACAGGATAAATAAAATACAAAGATAGCTTACAAATCCTATTATTTGATCCTCACCGGTGAAATGTGAAGCGAATATTTAAATATTAATGGACTTATACCAAATTAATAATTTTGAAATAAAACAAAAATAAAATTCATGGATAATATACTCTAAAATAGCTGAAGCTTCAAAGTAATGCAATAATTCATTCAAAAGGGATAATAGGATTTTAATAGGGATTGCATTAATCTGTATAATGCTTTAGGTAATATGGCCATTTTAGCGATGTTTATTCTTTTAATACATGAGCATGTAATATCTTTCTATTTCTTAGTGTCTGCTAATTTGAACAAAGTCACATAGTTTTCAGAGTATTCTTATTTTACTTCTTTGGTTAAGTTTATTCTAAGAGATACGAATATTTTTGTATCAGTTGTAATTAATATTTTGCCGAGTTCTGTTTCTGTTAGTTCATTATGTACATATATATGAGATTTTAATAATAATTTTGTAGCCTGCTACTTTACTCTACTCAGTATTTTTCTTCTAGCAGCTTTTCACAGAAGTCTTCGTGGTTCTCCATATGTTATCACATTATCTGCAATAGTGATGGTTTCACTTTCTTTTCAATTTGCATAGCTTTTATATCCTTTTCTTGTCTTTCACTTTGGTGAAGATTTCCAACTGCACATTAAGTTATAATAGAGCGATTCCTGTTCTTAAGGGAGAAAATTTTGATTCTAAAACATAAAAGATTTTCCATATTGAGTATAAGTCTGATAATAGGTTTGTCACATACAACATTCATTATGTTGAGGCACATCGTGTCTATAGCTCTATGAAGAGTTTTTAACATAAAAAATTGTGGCATCCTAAAATATTTTTCTGCCTCTACTGAGATGATGTATGTATACCTTTTAATTCAATAGTTTGAAATGGTGAGAAATCCTTTAGAATAAACCGACTTGATTGTGGTGCATGATGTTTTAATGAGTTGTTAAATTGTGTCTGAGTGTACTTGTATCAATATGCATTAGATAAACTGATCTGTAATTTTCTTTGTTAGTGTTGTTTTGCCTGTTTTGGGTATCAGTAATATTGGCATAATAAAATGTATTGCGAAGCTTGCATTCGGCAATTTATGGTACATTTTGCGAAGGACTGGCATTTCTTCATTGATATTTGGCAAATTTCTTTAGTGAAATCAACTGTTCTGAAGTTTTTGTTTCATGAAGTTTTTGATTGATATTTGAATTTGCTGAGTCATTATTGAACTTCTCTTGTTTCTTCTTTTACTCATTTAGTCTTGAAATGCTATGTGTTTCAAAGAATTAATCTATTTAATCTATTACCCATTTTGTTACCACATATTTGCTTATAATGTACTATTAGGATCCTCATCTGTTGCAATTTACCCTTTTTCATTTCTAATTTTATTTATTTGCGGCTTATTTTCTCTTTTACTTTGTGAGGCTGGCTAATGGTTTGTCTATTTTCTTTTTATTTTCGAAGAGATGTCATTTTTATGGAATTCTGGAATGGTGTATTTAATCTCACTTTTCACTGCTCTAATTTTTATAATTTCCTTCCTTCTACTGACATTTGGTTTCATTGTTTCTTCATTTTCTAGTTCCTTTATTTTAAGACTCAGAATTTTTAACTGTGATTCTTCTTGTTTTCTGAAAAAGGATTGTTTAAATTTTCCTTCTTAGTGCTACTATGCTCCAACCTGTGGGTTCTAATTAGAATGTTTTTTATTTTCATTTGATTCCAGGTATTTGTTTTTATTTCATCTTCGATTTCCTCATTTCCCTAATAGTTGTTCAGTAATATTTTGTTTATTCTTCCTTCACTTGATTGAGCTTTTCACATTTTTTCCTCTTATGTTTGATTTTCAATTTCATGTCATTGTGATCTAAAATATGATAGATATGATTTCAATGTTTGTAAATTTATTGAGATTTGATGTCTGTTCCAAAATGTAGTCTATCCTTGTGTAGTCTATTGTCTTGGTGTAAAATATTCTATAGATATCTATCAATTCTATCTCATTTATTTTGCATAATATGATCTTTTCAAAATTTCACTCTCCCTCCCTGACAATCTCTGTTAGTTGCCTATTAAAAGCTTCTCTCTCTCTTCTGTTCATTCATGTCATTATTGAGTTTATTGATTTTTCAGTCTTCTTATAATTCTTAGGCCTGTGTATCTTAGTTTCCTTTTATCCCTTTGAGTTTCCTTATTATTTCTATTTCGAATTATTTATCTGCTAAAGTATATATAATCCTCCATTTCTTCTACTTTAGTTTCTGACAAGGTATCATCTTCTTGTGGTGCTATAATACAGTGATATTTAAAATAATGTATCTCTCTCTCCTTCTCCACGATAGCCTTGTAAGACAGGTGCTTACTTTTTGTTTTATCGGCTGCTCGTGGTGGTTTTATATGCTATTTTTACCTCTTGAAACTGTCCATAGTTAGGATCACTTGTAAGTATGTGAGGTGGAGGATGGCTGCTGTTACTTGGGGTATGAGAGTATCTACTGTTGTGTGCAGCAGGTGTGGGGATCTTGTTTGTGTGGTGATGTCAGGGTCAACTCTCCTTTCAGGGATACCCAGTGTGACTGTGGCAGACTTATTGCTGTGATGCTGGAGCTCTTCACTTCTACCTCACAAATTCCAGGGTTTGTGAGAGTGGTTCTGTCCTTTCCTTTATACTATTTGCTGTTTTTTGATTCATGTGGAAACTGATTTCCTGACCTCAACCTTTCCTCTTTGGTTTTTACTTAAACTAAACCTGTGTACCACCACACAATTTTGTTTTCCCTTATCAGGAAGTTAATCCCATGCCCACTGCCCTACTTATTCAATTCTTGTGATTGCTTTTGCTGCCACAAAAACCCTTTCCCCTCTATAATCGCCATGCACATTTTTCTCAAACCACTTTCAGTCATTCAGACATGTGAGATTCCTCAGGTGATCACGTTAATGCAGTTACTGTTATTCCCAAGTTGCAGGGCTATTATGGGGCTCCCTGCCATTGTAAATTCAGTGGAAAAATATTAGTTGCATCCCTTAGAAGCAAAGCAGGGAAAGACCTCTTCCAGGGTCTGCGATCAGAGTCCCTGAGTATTATTTGTGAAATAATTCTAAAATTGAGACCTTGTTAGTAGGAGACATCAGTCTATACACATGTGCCATGTTATTTTGTCAGTAAATAATTTAGTAATTCTACTGTACAGCCACTTTGAAGCTACCGGTATTAAAATATTTTTGAAATACCTTATATGTTTTGAAAACTTTGATGCGAACATGATGGAAAAATGAAATTTTGTGGGCTTTCTTAAATATTGTTCGTGTTTTGGTATTAGTTATTATTTCCCTGTCGATTCCTTTCTCCATCTGCTTGAGATATCATCAGCATAGAACATTTGCAATTTTAAGGTGTGCCTTATGATAATTAGATGTGTCTGTATAATGCAAATTAATTATTACCATATTAAGGTTAGTCAGCATGTCCTTCCATTGGCATCATTAAGATACATTTTGTGTATTGATAGCAAATGTAATACTCAAAAATTAAGGTATATAAATCAGTTTTATTAATTATAATTATGTCAGTGCATCAGATCTTCAGATCTTATTTACTGTATGCTTCTACTACTTGATTAACATCGTCCCATTTTTTTATCTTTCCTGCTTCTGAAACCCAACAATCACCATTCTACTCTATTTCTGAGATTACCTTTAAACTTTATGTATAGTTCATAATATACAATATCTGTCTTTTCTCTTCCTCTTATCCTGTTTAATCAATGCCTTCCAAATCTACTCTTGTAACAAATGGCAGTTTCCTTTAACTAAAAAAATAAATAAATATGAGTAATATTCCATTATTCCAATCTTTTTGCATTTGCTATTAATGTACCATAATCTAATGGACAATCTAAAGCACATTAGATTGTTTTCATACCTGGTTTATTAGAATACTGATACAAAATATATCCAGACATAGTTTTTCAAAAAATTATTTATTCATATGCTGTCTTAAAATTTACGTACATTTCAAAACAGGTAAAATTGAACAATATGGTGGATATATGAATAGTCATTATATTATGTTATACATATATGTTTATATATTATATACTATATATATTTATTTTATTATTTGACATCACTATATACTTTTTAGGATATTGAATTTACATCTTAGTCTATGTGCATTTCACATCACACTGACAACCAGAATTCTAGCTTCTCTTACCAAACATTACTTTTTTATTTTTATATTCATTGTTTCCAGCCAAAACAAACAACAGAATTTATCACATTAAATATTTATTTTGAAAGAATCTCAGGAGAGTTCGATATATTAGATATATCACAAAAAATAAAATTTTATAGTGAATATAGTATAATATATAAAAATTTCATAAAATAAGCTTGTCAAAATTCCTTAATTTAGCAAAGTTAAAACATGGAGTTATCAAGAATACAGTAACTAAAAAGAAAACTCAGCATGATGAAAGTAAAATTCAAAATTTTGGGTAGTGTTATCTTTCTAAATGAAGTAATATTTATAACTATAAAACTATACAGGATAAAATATTAAGCACACAGGATTTGGGCATAAATAA